>JBCJKH010036280.1:0-76397 GCA_039877255.1 Loriculus beryllinus
CCACTTCAGAAACTCACTCTTCCAAATGTATTCCTGTGTCTGGAGCATGGAATGGGCTCTGGACTCAAGGAGTTTCTAGAACTAGTGACGTTCTATTTACAGGGCTATGGACAATGTCTTTCCCCTCCAGTAAAGTCTGATTCCTGTGCTCTATATCCTTTGAGACTGAAGGGAGCTTATGCACTAGGGAAAGTAATTTCAATCTTTACATAGCTTTTCTCTAGAAAACAGGAGAATCACAGAACGTGCAAGGTCCTTGCAGTAACCTCTTGATCCATTCAGGATCTGCAAATAAGAACACAAGTTGTTTAAAGCTGGAGGTGGAGATGAATGCAGGAATGATGCCCAAGTTGAACAAACTAAGTAGTAATCCTGAAACAGTTCGTATATAATTACCATGCAGAACTGAGAGTTAAGTGGCATCCAATTCCATTTCTGTCTTGAAATTTCATGTAATGCCAGTTTAAATTCCTCTTCAGTAGGGGAAAAAAATCAAGGTGAAATTCCATGCTATATCATTACATACTACATACTAATGTAGTGTTCTCATTTTCTTAAATGAAATTAGATCCTTCATGTAATACAGTCCCTGATTCCTATTTCTTCATCCCTCTCAAATATAGGGTAATTAAGTTTACAGCCTGTATGGAAGTTTAAAAGTGCTGTAGCTGATCCTTAGTGCTGACTGGAATACCCCCCTATTATGGGCAGAGAAAAAGTATCGCCTACATTTTAAGGCAAACCGTTAGAGTACTCCATGATTTATTTAATTTTTTTTATTTATTATTTTTTAAGTTTTTACCAGTCGGGAAGAAAACAATTTTCTTGAACAGTCTGTCCTTCCTCAAACTCTGAAAATGCAAAGCCAAAAGGCTGACTGGCTCATTATTGCCTCTGAATGCTGTACTTATGGCAGGTTTGGGACCCAAGCCAAAAGGTGCTAACTATTTCTTAACCTGTGCTGGATCAACACAGCTTGCACTGAAGTAGAATGTCAAAGACCCTCAGCTCTTGCAAAACTAGATGCTAATATATTCAACTTGAATATAAACTAACTGTTGTAGCTCTCCAGCACAGATTATGTGTTTACCCATCTCTCATTAAAATGTAGTATTTATGAATTGACTTTTGCAGTCACAATTTTGTAATTAACATATGCCACTAATGCATGGGCAGCAATGGGATACTGTGAAATGCAGAGTCGTAATACTTCACATGGTAACTGCCTCAAAGAGAAAAAAACAGTGAAACTAATTCAAGTTGTTTTGCAGATAAGAATTTAGGAATATGTAATCCTGCCCCTTTGGGCTACAGAAAGAGTTTACCTTCTGGGGTTGGATGCCGTGCAATGCTGTCATGAAGTAAACACCTCCTGTACACCAGACTCTGGCAGGATTGGTAAGTTAGAAAGCACCTGTGAAAGGAGAAGGAGTTTTATCAAGAGGCTTGGGGGTTTATTATGTTTTTGTGACCTGCTCCTATGCCCTTACTTTAGGCTGGGTTCTGTTCTGAATAGACCTCACTTTCTCAGAGTAAGGGAGCCCCATTACACACAAAAAATACTGATTTATCAATTCAGATAAATGAAACTTCACAACTGTACCCAATTACATGTGGCCACCAACGTGGAAAAATCCTAATATCAATATGCCATTGAAAACAGTTTCATCACTTGCCAAAAAATTTTAGCCATGCAGTAGAAAAGGTGAAAAGCTTGAGGGTTACTGCACAGGGGAAGACCCATGGTGTCTTTAAGGCAATGACTATTTAGCCAAATTAACACATAAAATCTGTTAGAGAAATGGTTTTCTTTGTGACAGACTACTAACTTGCCAAGTCTCCACGGACAAGCACTATGTACCTGATATATCTATACTGGAAGGTTTCCTTTTCTATATGTTCCAGATCTTGTCTGACTTTTCCATGTGGCTGTTTCCAATCTGGTTTTTGTTAAATAATTTTGTTTTCAAATGCTGAAGTAGCTGGAACAAACTCTCCTTTGCATGCTGTTCCAAAGGATGCCTTGTGCTTCAGTTCCCCTAGCCTACTGTCTCCCTGCCCCCATCCTCCCTCTGCTTGAATTAAGAAATTCATGATCAAAAGCATTTGTTTTAAATATGGTACATTGATAAAAGAACCAAATCCAGTCTACAATGCCCTCCCTTCCCTCAGTAGACAACAGATAACAGCCAGCAAAAACTGCAATTAACTGCAGCACGGATAACAAGCTTCATGACTTTTTACTCCAGCACTAAAAAGTACTTCAGGTTAGCTATTTAAGTATGTTTAAATTACGCAGAGGAGGGCAAAAACTCTTTAAGGACCAATTACCTGAGCCAAATATGTCCATTGGAGCAGACTGCCTGTTTGCGATCGGTGAATGGCAGGATCTCTTTACACAAGCTGCAGTGCTCTGGAAAAGTCTGTTTGTTCATTTTCTTTAAGACATGCCCGATCAGCACCTGGAATACAGAGCAGTCAGCACTGTATATACAGCAAAGCTGCCTCCTGAAAGGTGGAAATGTCTCTCAGGATGCTGTCACTTTAGAGTACGGTACAGGATGCAAAGATCTATGTACTTCACTGTATTCAAGGAAATAAAAGCACTAGAAATAGAACACATTGGTAAGTATCAATTTATTCTCATTTTATTGTTATCTCCTAAAGATTTCTGTCCCACAGTTAAGGAATACGGAATTTAAGAGAAATGGTGTTATATTAATTTACTTGCAAATTTTAAAAGTACTGGCACCACTTTAGGGGATGCCACTGATCATTACAGCAATGCTTTTTCTCATGATTATCACAATGGATGTGCTAAAAAGATCCTGTTCAGAAATTACCTGGATGCACGTCTTCAGTATTCATCTTAAGAGTACACGTAATTTATAGCAGTACATGTATGTGATGGAATTTGTCTCTGACATTTCAATAGCTACAAACAGTGTTCCAAGGACCTTTAAAATGTGACAGCAAACTGACTAGGTAAAACAGAATTTGTAAGTCAGCTTTTTAACCACTATAAAAAAGAAAAATCCTGTTTACGTGATAAGAAAAGTAACCTCTCAAACCTTCAGTTCACAGTAACTGGATGCTACAAAAGTACAGTTCTGCCAGGATACTTTCTTAGTGAATTACTGAGAGCCAAACTGCGGCCTGCTTGCTTCTAAGTCCAGCAGAAAGACCACCACACCACATCAGTAGTGGAAATGTGCTCCCTTCCTCTGTCTTTCTGGACGCAGTGTAAGGGTTGATTTTTAGACTTCTAGTGATTTAAGGACTTAGGTACTGAAAAGAAATGTTCTCTTGCTCATTAAAAGAGGTACAGAGATATCTGAGACATTCCTGTCATCAAGTCTTAACAGCCAGGAGGCTGATGGCAGAGTGTGCCCACTGAAGCTTCCTTTGTCTAATGCTTATATTCAGAAAACTTCACTGCCCAGTGCAAGGTTCACTCATCACTTATTTCCTGCCACAAATGCTTACTCTACTCACTGCAATAGTCAGGATACTGTCCCTGCAGTTATGCTTCTATTTTGGCAGGGAACACTGCAAGTTTGGGAGGACTTCCTATCATGTCCAAGCATTCAGTTATGCTCATTTATTGTAGTTCAATAAATGCAAGCATGCCTGAAGGTTCAGCCCATGTCTGCTGTAACAAAGACCTTCAGTCAATTTGGTTAACTGGAAGTCCTGCACAAAGTTCTGAATCACTCGGTTTAACTCAGAACACAATCACTTCCTGAATCCCTTTAACAGATCTTTCCACTGAAGGCTCATGGAGCAATGACAAGACCTGATGGTACCACCTGAGCAATCACAGTATTTTCAGTTATAAAGCATTACTGCAACTCTTAAAATTAGAACTGCAGCTGTAACTGGCAGGAAGAAATAACTCCAAAGTTTAATTTAGAGAGATGAGTGATTAAATAAGCTTAGCCATGAAAATAATATCCTTCTCAATCAGTACGTGTTCATAACCCACCAACAGGAACACAATAACCATAGCCCTCTTCACTTTGCAAAATCTCAGACATGCTTATTCTTTACTGTACCTGATCCAAATTCCACCATCTGTATTTACATTCCCTCATACTCCACAATTTCAAGGAATAACGACTTAAGCTGACTGGCAAGGATGACATGATTACAGTTCTCTTTCCCACCTCAAAGTTGTGATCTAAATTAAGGATATGGAGGGGGGAGAAAGAAGTAACTTTTAACACCAAACCCCCAGAGCATAGAGGTGCACTTACTCGTGCTGTTCTGTCATCATAGCCAGCATCGGACATTAAGAAGTCACAGACTCCTCTGGTGGGAATACTGGTGTTTTCTGTAATCCATGTGTGTAGATACACTTCTCCCAACACCCGTTTCATGTGTTCTCGTGTCAAGTGCATTTCTACTGCCTCAATCTGTGCCTGTATTTCAAGAAGCTTTTCTTCCATTGGCTCACGGCCTCCTATGTCACTTGACTGAGGAAGAGAATCATCTGCAGTGTCATCTATGTCCATACCTTTGCCAGTGTCACATAGGCTCTGCCTGCTGATTTGTTTGGAAGTTCCTTCCTCCTGATCATCTTCAGTGCTGCCCATCCCAGGGGAATCAGATATCAAGATTTTTGTGTCCTCGTGTGAAGGTCTCCACATGACCTCTGAAGGAGCTTTCTGCATTGACTGGTACAAAATCCTTAGGAGAAATAGCTTAAGCCGCCAGAAGTAAGTGGAACCACAGCTCTCAATCTTTTTATCCAGTGCTTCCTGTAAGAATTGAGGAATATGCTTATCCTTCAAGATTTTCCAGCGTACAAGGTCTGTCAAGTCCACTTGGCGGAAAAGGTTCTGAACAGAAGATTCCAAGAGCTGCGCAGCTGCCTCCTCAAAAGTCTTAAGGGTGACAAACTGGACTCGGTAGTTTTTGTTAACTGGGTGCAGACCGTTAGTCATGCCCTCTGTTGTAATAACTGCCAAGTACGCCCCACATGGGCTAACAGCTATTCCATGAGTCCTGACAGAGCCAAACACTTCCGAGAGCTTAATCAGCTGGTGCTCAAACTTTAAAGCAACATCTGTGAATATAGGAATGAGCTGCCTTACCTTTCCATCACTGGAGCATGTATACACCGTGCCATTCTGTTTGTCTGCAGTCATGGATACAATTGGTAAAGAATGAAGCCCTGTCACATGGGAATTATGGACATTCAGACCCGCTTTGGATATCAACAGGAGACACCAAAACACATAAGCTCCTCTTGCCGCCACCACTAAGCTACAACTACATTTCTGGTATGGGTGGTAGAGAGGAATACATTTGATACTATGCACTGGTAACTGGTCCATTTCTTGCCATAAGACTACAGGTTGTCTCAGTGTAAAGTAGCCTTTGACTGCTTTTAGATTGACAGGAAGGATCTTAACCGGTCCAAAAGCACTCCCTACGATAAGTCCGCTCATCTTTCGGTTGTTATGTTCATATTCCCACCAAGACAACACACTTGGGGAACATATTCCAGACTCTATTGTATTGCAAGAAGTAATTGATTCCTTACCCAGAAATGGAAGTTGAAATTGCCAAACTGCAATGTTACCATTTTCAAAGAGTACTGCTAAGAGCACGCTGCCGACATCCCGGCATTCGTTGTTGTGCTTGACCTGCTGAGTGGTGCAGATGCCCGACCACTCCATGCGCACTGGAGTCTGCATGCTGTGCCGCCGCTGAAATTCAGGGAAGTCTCCTAACTCCCCCCTGGGAGTGTCAGCTTTGGAAAGTCTGTAACTGGCTTCATACAAACGCTCCCCATAGATTTCTGTCAGGTCCACCAGCTGCACCCACTGCAGCCTGTTGAGGTTTGCGTGGATGGCCAATCGATTGTCCATGGTTAAAGCTGCAAGCAGGCACCTTCCGTTGGCGTCACAGCCCAGCGGCGACCAGCTGGAATACTTGAATCCTCGCATGGGTGGCAAAGACTTCCCCTCGGGATTGAATACTCGATCCAGCATAAAAGTTTGACTAACCGTTGGATCCATGGAATTCGCAAACTTTTCCTTGCATTCGGCTACCTCCTTTTTTGGACCAACCTAGAAGATAACAAAAAAGATTTCTAAGAACAATTGCAGAGGAAAGACTTTCTTGGAATTAATACCCACTTGAAACAGCATCCTCTATCACAACCTACACTACACTGTTCCAATGTTAATTAATGTCAGTTTTAAAGACTCAGGGTTCATTTTCGACTTGAATTTGTATAGCTTTGACTCTCAACTATTGATCTTTCTCTGCTGAATCAAAGAGCCTGTTTTCTACTTCTTAAGTGTGTATTTAAAGGTCCAAGACAACAGACTTATTCTATAACAAAATAATGCACCCAGACTTGCTACTTCTCTGTGCTATGGAGTGTCAGAAGTCCCCCTTGAAGCTCTGGTGCAAAAGTCTTTCAGCTTAGCAAACCGAGGAAGATTTCTACTTAAAATTTTGGTTGTCAGCAAAATGCTGGAGCTCAAGTGATGCTTAGAAAAGAATCCCTGAAATCCACTTGGTACCGGCTCTATTTCACCTTCACGTTACTAATTTATACGTGCGGGTTTCACTCCCTTATGCTTTTAAACCGCACAAGCACACGAGATGCTGCGCGTACCGCTGCGCGTCGTGCACGCGGCAGGAGCATCCCCGGTGCCGTCGGCGGCGGCTCACCTTGAGCAGACAGGCGGCGGAGGGCGCGGGCACGGCCGTGCGGTGGATGACCATCTCCTGCCCGCCGCTGTGGACGTCGCTGAGCTGCTCCAGCACGGCGATGCTGCGGGCCGTGCTCACCGACACACGGTGATCCTCCGACCAGGCCAGCGGCTCCAGCCCGCTGACGCCGTGCTGCAGCCGCACCGCGGGCTCCCGCCGCACCGCCGTCAGCCGGAACCCGGCGCTCGGAGCTGCCGCCGCCACCTCCTCGACCAGCGAATCGAGCCCCAGCGGCGGCTCCTCCTCCCCGGCCGACAGCGAGGGGCTGCCCCCACGCTCCGCCGCCGCCATCTTACCGCCGCCGCTCGGGCTACCGAGCGCATGCGCCACCGCCGCCGCCGAAGCCCCCGGCCGGCCCGACTGGGGCTGCCCCGACGCCGCCTGCACCGCCCGGCGAGGGGCAGGAAGGGATTGTGCTCCGTTGAGCCCCTGCAGGCGGGCGGCTGAGGCAGGGGCGCCCTGGGCCAGTGACCGGTCCCGCTGAGGACCCTTCCCCCGCCTTCCCCCGCCTTCCCCCGGGCCCAGGGACGGTGCCGGGAGGCGGTGGGCCATGGCGGCGGGCGGGACGCTGCTCCTCAACCTCAGCCCGGCGCCGCGGGGTCGCAGCCGGGTAGGTGCTGCTAGGGCAGGTCGGGGACCCGGCCCGGGACAAGCGGACTCTCACGGCCATCCCTTTACCGGGTCCGGGGAGGATGCTGCCGGCCGAGGCCGTGACTGTCGTTAGGAGTGGGGCTGGGGGCACCCGCTGGGGCTGGCCCGGGGAGCCGCGGTCAGTGGGGCAGGGGGGAAAGTGTCTAAGAAGTTGTTAAATCGAGGTTTTGGCTTTCCCTTCAGAGACGGGGCTGGTGCCTGCAGAGGGGCCGGTTTGCTGGGCAGGCAGACGGGCCGGCCCTGGGTAGTGGTGGTGGGAAACACGAGGTACGAGCTTCTCTGATCCCTTCAGCGGGGCTGCTCTGCCCTTCCCTTCCCTTGCCAGAGGTTTCGGTCTCGTATGGTGGCTGCTGAAGTTGTGGGTAACGCTTTTTGAAATGCTGCCAGGGAGAGGAAGTCGTATTTCAGAGTAAACTCTTTAACTGTGGGAATGCTGTGACCTGCAGGAATTGGTGCTTTACTCTCATCAGTTTGAAGAAAGATGAACAAGAATGGGTTATGTAGATATTTCCGTTTTAAAGTTATTGTTATAGTGATTCTGAGTTGTTTTGGTTGTTATTCTGATTTTTTAAGTCGTTCTTAAAACATTATACAGAAGTATGCTTGAGTGAAGTGATTGCCAGCATTTACCCTGGTTATATTAGGCACTTGGAGGTGGGGCACCACCATCATCACTTTTGTGATGGTGGATGTTGGAGGAAGGAGGTTGCTCTTGGTTGGTTGCCAGAAATGCGAAGAAACAAGTGAAACAGTTTAGGTCATAGGAGAAAATCAGAGTGTGCAACTAGGAGTGGAGACGGGAGAAAAAAGTGGGGCAGGATTGTGCTGATACTTCACACATTTCAGGAGTTCTGCAATAGTGTCAGGGAGGGAAAAATAAAGTTCATTGTAGAAGGGCTTGGGGACATTGAAGAGCATCGGCGACCAAAGGAAGTTAAATTTAATTTTCTTCTTTATTGTTCCTGGAGGGATATAGGGAGAGCAAAAGTTGGTTTTAATATAATTGGAAGATCAATAAAATAAACTCATTGCTGCAGAAGAAGAAATCAAGTGCTCAGAAGTGCTGGGAGTTGGCAGAAGCATAAGTTGGAGTGAAGCACAGGCCATCCTTCCTGGCCACAGAGTGAAGGAAGCCTGCAGGGATGGCTTTAATGTAATCAGGACATTTGCAGAGCTTTTGAGAGAGATTTTTCAAGTGTGTTTTGGGGAAGCTAGATAAAATCCTTTATAGAGATGAGCACTATGTATGACTTAACATTTGTCTTTGCATTTCAGTGATGTTCAGAAATCTCGGGGATGCTGGTGAATCTGGTAGAGTAGGAACTGTCTAGCTGCGAAAATCAAGCTTACTTTCTTCAGTTATAGGGCAGGGGATCTATCTGTGGGCTAATGTTTGTGTTCATCTTGATACCACGTTGTTAATTCTCAGTCGTTAATGAATTCTTTCTCTCTGGTTTGTTAACATTAAAGCAGTCTGGTGCTCTAAAAAGAAAGCTTCAGTCACCAAATGGAAACCCACCATTGAAACGTAAACGTAAGCCATCAATAAACACCTTCAAGAAACCTACTATAGAGGCTGACATCAGGCAGAAGGGAAGTTCATCACAGAAATCTACTCCTAAAAAGCATTTGGCTGACAACCAAAATGAAAGCCAGAAAAGCAAACCTTTCATTAAGACATCCAGCCTGTTTAGAAACAACCCTGATATCCCAAAAATTCACAGGTATTTTTATTTTAGATGTATTTATAAATAGGAGAAAAAACCCTTTTCAGTGTCTTGAATTCTTGCCCTTACTTGGGTAAACTGCTACACAGACTACTGTTGTATAGTTTTTAACCACATGATGTGCTTTGTTTTGGTTTTCTTTGTGTCCCCTAACTCAGAAAAGCAGTGCAGCAGGTACAAGAAAACGTTTTCACTACAGATTCTTTCAGCCAGTTGAGCCTCCATCCACATCTGGTGAGTGACAGCAAGGCTGTGTGTCTTGAGACGTCCTTTTTTGAGTGAGGAGCAGGTTAGAGAGCTGGGAGATGTACCTTTATTCATGGTGACTTGGACAGGCTCGCCAGTACTTTGCCTGATTTTGTTGTATTCTCTTAGGTCAGTATGCTCCCCAGTGTCCTGACCCAACCCCAAAGACACTGTCCCACCCTTCACTTTCTGCAGTTATAATACCAAAAAACCCGCAGAAAACTATCCAGGAGTCCAGTGTTTTGATAAGTCTGATATTTCATGGTGTACCAGCAGTTGCCTAATTCTGATTAACTAAGAAATATTTGGAGATCATGGGAACTTTTACATCCAGTTGCTCTCAGACCAGTAACGTAAAGAATCGGTATCAGTCTTCTGATCTGTCTTGTACTGCAGAAAGTAACAAAAGGAATAGTTTGACAATGAAACCTATTTACTGTTCTTTATTATCTCTCTAGATCTCCACAATAAACACCGTCCTAAAGATAAGTAGCATGACCAGGTAAGCAAATTCATATCCAAACTTCGCACTTCACTGCTCCATAAAGCCAGTCACTTGTGATTGTTTTGTTATATGTCACTGGTTTGTGAAGTACCTGTTATGCTGTGCCACTTACCATAGGGTTTGTTGCTTTCAAAATCTGGGATGAAAAATAACTTGTAAGTTACACAGCAAGTGAGTTGTCACAGCTGAAGGTGGAACCTTTGAGTCCTGCCTTTGAATTTGGCACTTGAATCACAAAATCATTTTTCAGTTTATCATACCTGATGCCTACCTAGTGGCTCTCCTTAGAAATTACCTCTACTGATATAGCTACACAGCAGAGATGAATGCATGGAATTTGGGATGAACAGTTTTGAAACAGATCTGTGTTGCATTCATATTTCCTAACCTGTTTTGTTTGATGCAGTGTTCAGAAGCAAACAATTCCTGTTCTCCTGCAAGGCAAAGATGCTCTAGTGAGATCTCAGACTGGTTCAGGTCAGTATTTAATTGTCAGTCTCCTCCCACAAGGCATATTAAACTGGATCCCAAATACAGAGCCAAAACGTCACGTTCCCAGTACAGTTCATAAAAGTGAGAGGCAGGGCAGCCTGGTGTGGGACTGCTGTGACGCAGACAGATGCTGTGCAAGCTTCTGTATCAGCACAGTGCTGGGACTGGCTGTTGCTGTGCAGCTGCCATCCGTTGTACAGGGGCCTGTTCCAAGGCTCGTGCTGATACACAGAGCCAGGAAACAGCAGAGCTAAACAGTGCACACTCTCACTGTGCAAGCTTAGGTGCTTGCTCTGCAGCAAGCTATGTCTGGATGTCTCCTTTGCTTGGGTGGGTGTGGGGTTTTATTCAGGTAGATCTTCGTGGGGTACCACCACCTCTCTGTTTTTTAATTTGACCCTTTGGTGAGCTGCCTGTTAATCTTCTGGGAACTTTATACTTAAATAAAATTCTTCCAGACTCTGACCTCAGTTTAAGAATAGTAGGGTGAGTGGTACTTTAATTTGCTGTAGTTTACACAGGTTTTATTGATGAAAAATCCTCCAAATTT
The DNA here is from genome assembly GCA_039877255.1 of Loriculus beryllinus. Lineage (NCBI taxonomy): Eukaryota > Metazoa > Chordata > Aves > Psittaciformes > Psittacidae > Loriculus > Loriculus beryllinus. The sequence continues at coordinate 10,904 of JBCJKH010036280.1, forward strand.
CTCCCTTTTAAAAAGGTAAGACTCTTGCCTATGGAGTTCCACTTGTACAGTCTCTGCAAGGAATGGAATGCAAAATACAGGTAGGTGAAACAGAATAATTGCTCCCAATTTGGATCATGTGGTTGACCAGAAAAGGCTGCTGCAGATCTGCCATTCCTGCGCATTTTATGGAAAGAGATCCTGACTTTCCTTACGGGATGAAAAGTTTCCAGCCCATCATGGATTGTTGCTTTCTACAGCTTCTATGTACACATTGTTGCTGTGCATCAAACGTGAGAGTATTTATGCAACTCAGAAATAAAAGAGTGAAACAATATGTGTATGGAATAAAATATTGGGTATGACTGTGAGCAGGGAAGAGAAGGCAGTGCAGTATCAATATTTGAAAGACTTGATTTCTTTAAAAGCTGGGAGGGGGGAGTACCCCAAACTACTGTGTACAAACTTGTACTAAACCCCTTCAGAAGTCACTTTGTTGGCTAACAGCAGTTAGGTGTGGAAGCGCTCTGTTTTTCACAGCTACATTCTTCTTAGTGGACCTCGTATTCTCTGTTTGCAGCGCAGTGATGGGCCTTACGCACTCATATTAGTCCCAACAAGAGAGGTATGTGGCCTTTCTTCTTTCTGATTTTCTCTGTATCAGAGTGTTTGAACACTGATATTTAGTGTGTAGATGTGAACCCACCAGCTGATGTCTTAGGAAACATTGCCTATCCTTTTGCGCAGGTCTTGCCCTCACAGAAAGAACGCTTGCTCTCTGGATGCATGTTGTCGTTTTTGTTCAGTGCCATACCAAAGAAAGAAGGAATCTCTGAGTTTTCCTTACGCAGCCAGAAATAATATTGAGTCCTGGAGAAGCATTCTAGCTCAGTGCAAGGCAGGGAGAAGCTTGCCTGGCTCACGTAAGGGGAGCAAGCAAAACCAATTAAATCAGCTTTGTGAATGTGTAGGTTTATACAAAGGTTTCATTTTTAAAGCCCTTTTCAAATCCATAAGTGAACGCTGAGGATGAGGCTTCCCAGAGTTGGTTTCTCCACTGAACTCTTATGTTTGATTTATATTATTTGCAATCACAAAGGCAATTTCAGTGGAGGGTATCAACCTTTTATTTATTTTTTTTGGTATGTCAAATGATAATAACTTCCATGTGGAGGATTGATTGCAGGTATCTGGTTTGGGGCACAATATTTTATGCATCCTGCAGTGCAATAGCTCAGTTCTGTGAAAGGAGAAAGCTCTGAAGCTATTTAAATTTTTACAGCAGCAAACTTACTGCCTCTCTAGGATGCTGTGTGAATACTAAGTGTGGGGAAACTGTTCCTGAGCTTGTTTAAAGGATGCTGGAGAGTACTTAAGAAGATAATTTGTAATTACAGTTGGTATTACTTTAGTTTTTTATTGAAAGCAATTGCTTTTCTTGAGAGCTTGGCCAATATAATATGTAGCATGTGTAGTCAAAGTATTTATTTATTTAAAAAAGTTTTATATATTTAAAATAGTTTACATATTTAAAATAGTTTTACTTCCATAACTAAGCCCTGATCACATACTCAGTCTGTGAACGAGGCGGGGAGGCATTATTTCCGTTCTCAGTCTTCACTGCCACAGCAGAAATGGCTGTCAGACAGCACATGAAACACAAACTAAATGCTTCCTAGTGACCAGACATTAGGTGTGCAAGTTTTTTTGTATGGCATCTCTGTTCTGCTGACTGGGAAACTGAGAGGTAGGAAGATACAGAGGTGATCACTCTGTGAGTCAGGTGCATTTCCTTTTCATAGTGGTTTTCTTCTAAACATAGTGCCATTTTCCCTTTTACTCTTCCTGTGGGGCAAAATCTTGTGTGGCTTCAGCTTATTTTCTCCCTGGAACATTCACAGAGCAAGCAGAAGTTGTCCTTAGAGCTGGCTTGTGGAGCTGAATCGACAGCAAGGTTTTTGAACAAGTCCAAATATAATAAGAGAAGGATTGTGCAAAAGAATAAAATAGTAAGGAGCTTCTAAAGAAAAATTAAGGACATCTTTAGAATTCTGATGATATACATAGAGTTTACAGATTTCTGAGCCAAAAGGGTTTGTAGTCCAGAAACTTTTACAGAGCTCACTTTCTTTTCTTGATTTCCATAGCTTGCACTCCAGAGTTTTGACACAATGCAGAAGCTACTTAAGGTAAGAACTCAGTGCTCTGTTTTCTTGTTCTTGAGCCTCTTACTGTGAGTTGCAAAGCAGCTTCAGTTCCTGTGAATTCAACTGAATGGATAAGGAAATACAGCATCTGGCAAGATATGTGGTCTTTAAAGATAAATCTGTTTGCCTGTTAGTGCGTGATTTCCCTATGGCATTTTTTAAACTGTTACATGAAGAATTAAGTGCTTAATTATAGCACCTTTGTTGGACGTATTTTCATAAACAAGTGTTGATTTTCACAGTGTTTTGTTTTTAGAAGTACCCATCGTTGTTTCAGTCTGAGTTATGAATGGAAACTCTCACAATGACATGCACCATTTTACTGAAACTAATACTAGACAGATGGGTTTCAGATGGGGAGAACTTGGTGAACAGCTTTGCCAGTTGAATGGCTAGAGAAATTAGAAGGCTATTAAATGATAGTGCTTTCATTTTAATTGAGGCAGAGTATCTTGCCATGAGGTTAGAAGGTATCCAGATCGTTTATCTGATCCATATTCCCAGTCTCTCTTCTGTTTTTTCCTTGAAATAATTAATAAGGCAGTTGCCAAGTGGTTTTTTAGTGCTGGAATTACCAAGTAAGATTTTGTTGTGTCATGCTAAAGTTTAAAGTATTTCAGTCTTCTTCCATAGTAATTAAAAGTTGTTACGATGTCTTTCAAAGCGTGAAGTCTGAACTGGCCCCCTTTAATTTTTCTTTGTTACATATAATGTGTAGTGAACATTGAGTCCAGTGTAAACTACTGTATTGACCCAAAGCAAAAGATTTAGACTGTGGTCTGACTGGACCTTGCAAGGGCTGGATGACTGGAGGGTTTAGTGTGATCGTGTAATTACTGAGAGAGAAAAAGTTTGGTTGGGCTGCTCCTGGCGCTATTAGTTTAATGCCAACTCCCTGGATCTTACTTAGACTTGTTTTAAGCTTTAAAAAGCAACTCTTTTTGTAGTAACTATTTTGTTGGAGCATTTCTGGCAAGCAGTGACCCGTGCAAACTTAAGCCTATTTACCAGTCACGCATTTGTGTGATCTTTACAAGCTGTGCTCTGCTTCTGTCCTGCACTTCTTCTCAAGTGAGGCAGTGGCAGTACTGTGCTTTGATTATTTCCCCTGTAAATATTGGGCAATATTGGATTGAACGAAGGATTGGACCTCATTAAAGTAAGTGGCAAAAAATCCTGCCAGTATCAATGAGACTGGTATTTAATGTCCACAGACATGGTGACTGTGTGCGGGTAGGTGTGTGTATGTATGTAAACATCATTGGTACTGTGTTTTCCTGAGGTTTTCCTTGGCCACAGGAAGATACTGTTTAAAGGCAAGATGAAGAAATAGCCTTGTAGCTTGTCTTTGAACATTTAGACAACATGGGGAGAAGGAAAAGAAGTTTATTATGTGATTGGAAGTGGTGCAAAAATGATTGCATTTCTATCTTCCTAGACGACGTGGGAAGCTAGTTACATAGCTAGAACTAAAGGTGCCATTGATATGTAGCTGTGGGTGAGAGAGTGCATGTGGGCTGTGTTAGATCAAATGAGGCACCTACGGCAGTCAGCCCCAGTCCTTTCTCTTTTTGCTGAGAAACATCATTTTTTGGATTAGGCTCTGTCCCTTTATTAAGAAGAATCTATATTGGTCTTGGGTTTTCTTTTTTGTAGCCATTTGCCTGGATTGTGCCTGGAGTGCTAATGGGGGGAGAAAAGAGAAAATCGGAAAAAGCCAGGTAGGAAGCCAAGTTCTTAAATTGTTTTTTGAGTTCTTCTGCTCTACAGTGTTTTATCTATTGCTCTCCTTTAGAGTGCTTTTCTTACTGAGAGAGAGGATTGTGAGTTTGGATCAAGCTGTGATCCCCCTGGGTCTTACACAGACACGGTGACTGGGTCAGCAGGAAGTATTCACTTCCCACAGTTAGATCTATGTCTAAAATGTTGATGAGCCTTCTGAGAAGATGATCTCTTGTGTCAGTATTTTTTTTCCTCTTCTGACAAACACCTGTATTTGCTTACCACCGAGTGCTGTCTACAGTATTTGTTATGGGGGAAATTGCTTTCTGGAAAAGAGATTTCCTGGTGTTAAAAATCTTTCTTTTTTCCCTTCTAAAGAATTGAAGTGTAAGCTGGTAATCCAAAATGGAATTTTAGTTTCTATGTGTATAACCATACACAAAAAGAAGTTTACTCTTGACAGTAAAAGAAGTTTACTCTTGACAGTAAGAGCAGTACTCAATTAGAAAAGAAAACCTAGCTTGGGTGGTTTGGATTTTTTTGTGGTATTAGTATTTCTTTCTACCCTGTCCTCGGTATGCCTCTGAGTATTGATGATGATCAAGGATAGGATTTAGCTGTGCAATAAATTTCAGGTTTAATCAGTGAAAAGGTACCATCCTTGCTAATTCGATGGTATGGCCATGACGTTTTCCTCTGTAGGTTCCAGTTCCTCACTCTAGGTTCCTATTCCAGAATTACCGCTAACCTGTATGTTTTCTTTTCCTTTCTTTTTTCTTGCTTCTTTTTATTTTTTGGGTGTTTTCTGTTTTGGTTTGGTGTTTTGTTTGTTGAGGGGTTTTTTTTGCATGTGTGGTTTTTATTTTGTTTTCAATCTAAACAGATTACGGAAAGGAATAAATATCCTCATTTCAACTCCTGGTCGCCTGGTTGATCACATCAAGTCCACAGAATGTATTCATTTCCGTCGCACTCAGTGGCTGATTATTGATGAAGCAGACAGGTAAACTTCAAAGGGTTTAGATGTGGAAAATAACTGTGGTACCCTCTGCATCATAACTCACTAAATATAAACAAAAAATAATGATGAGAGATCTTAAACCATCCATGCTCAGTGGCCTCAGCCAAGCACCAGATGGCTGGGATTATGAAGAAATATCCCCTTTGGACAGATTATTGTACAATTATTCGTTGCACAGATTCAATGTCTTCTGACCCTGGCAAAAGTTGAAGATGGAACATGAAATTATATGGGCCAAGGATTTGATCAGTTCTAGTACTTCCCTTCTTCCTAATTGGCTCATGTAAAATGAAGACTTTCCCCTCGTTCCTTCCCACAGCATCTTTAATCATCTCTGCTGGTTTTGTAGGATCCTGGACCTGGGTTTTGAGAAGGATATAACTGTGATACTCAATGCTTTAAATGCTGAGAGGGAGACACGTCAGAATGTCCTGCTCTCAGCCACCCTCACAGAAGGTAGGGTATAGGTAGATGGTGTCTGTTTTAGCTCCATAATGCACAGGAAACTGCAAAGCAGTTGATTGAGTCTGATTATATTGCAGCCCAGTCTGATGCGCTTCACAGAACTGGAATAATGCCTACTGATTGTCCTTTGTTAGTGGAATTTTTGTCAGTTTATATGTTTATATGGTCCTCATACATGTTTCTGAAATTCCAGATCAAATTCACCATGAACCTGGGAAGTACTGGTTTGATTCTTTGCTTTATAAAGATAGAATTAAGGCAAAAAGCTGATGACAGGACAGCCAAGTGTGATTTGCTCAGTGTCATACAAAAAAAGTCAGTTGCTGAGGCAGGAAATGAGCCAGGCCTTCTGACTCCTGTACTTCTGATAGTGTGAAGGTGTTTTGGGTTTTTCTCCACACACACTGTTAGAAAACAGGACTGACAAACACTGTCTATTTGGTCAAGACCTTTAAGTAATATGAAATAGGCCAGTTGGCTGAAGTAGCAGCTTGTGGTGCTTTTGGTAGAGTCCACAGCAGCTAAGCCTGGCTAAGCCCTAGCAAGTCTGAAGTTTGCAGGGGTGTTCTGTCAGTGTCTGAGGCTCATTAGCTCCTTGGTCTTTGCTGCTTTTTACTTGGAATTGTGTTAGTTGGGTTTTTTATGTGACTGTTGCATCACCCTTCCCAGCAGCACCCCAGACTGGCCCTCATGTGTTTTTCATCTTCTACGATTTAGGAGTAACACGACTGGCTGATATCAGTTTGAATGATCCCATCAGCATTTCCATAGCAGATGAAACCCAGTTCAGACCAGCATCACAAATGGGTGGACAAGCCAGTAGTTCATCAAACTGCATGGAGCAGGAAAACTTTGCTGTTCCAGAGAAGCTCAAGCAGTATGTTATGGTGGTCCCCAGCAAATTGAGGCTTGTCACGTTAGCAGCTTTTATCCTTCAGAAATGTAAGGTGAGTCTCTGTTTGCATTTATATTACTAAGTAGCCCTTTGCCCTTTCCAACTCCTTTATCTGTTACTCTGTCAAGGATAGATCTAGGGCTTTGAAATACAGCCAGTGTACAGGCAGCCACAAGAGAGCTGAGGTGCTATTGTGTCTTTCATGCTGCCAAGCGAGATACTTGTGCAGCATGTACTCGTACTCCTTTTGTGGGTTCAGTATTTGGTGTCAAACTCTGTTATCCTTTCATGGATAATCATATCTCTGGAAGTGTAAGTTCTTACACTAGATCTTACAGTGATCATGGAATTGAGAGAGACCTATAGAAATGGTTATGTGCAATTTTCTCGTTTTTCTCACAGTTTGAAAAGCACCACAAGATGATCATCTTTTTCTCCAGCTGTGAACAAGTGGAATTCTACTATGAGCTCCTCTTAAAGGTCCTTTCAGGAGGGCTGGAGTCAGAACAACCTGAACATTCATCTCTCTCTTCTGCATGCTTACAGTTTCTACGACTGCATGGCAACATGGAACAGGAAGTAAGAGTTTTCAGAATGTCAGGGTACACTGTTTTATTCCTTATTCCCTTTGATTTATTATTTTGTGGAGGAGGGCAGAAGAGAGGACGGAGAGTCATTTCACCTCTAGGGGCCTCACTCTTCCATCTGCTAATGAGAATAAGAATATTGTCCCGCTTCTGGAAAATAGCTTGGTAGCTATATCTGAAAAACACAGCTGAAGAGGCAAGAGGTGTTATTTCAGCAGGCTGAGACAGCCATTCTGTATTCCCAGTGGGTGCACTAAACCGTTTATGTATCCAGGGTTCTCTCTTGTGCAGTCAAGACAGGCTTTTAATGCCAAAGGAAAACTTCATCCAAGCTCTGAAACATTACTACTGAATAAGTTGCCCCATTAGATGAGGATGGAGCAGTTTGGCTTTCATTTTGATGTGCTTGACATGCTGCTCTTCCCTGGGATGAAATAATAGCAATTAACAGCAATTACCCCAAAATAAGTCTAGGTTTTAGCTGGATAGGCTTGGGTGATGAGATTCGAGCTTGTTACAGACAGCTGAGAGGCCAGGAAAAGAGTGTCAAATGAACTGGTGCTGCAGCATTTCAGTAGCTGAGGGACCTCCCTTGAAAGCTCAGGTCCTGATCCTGTCCTTGATCTGTGATGGAGAGACTTACTGCTCTACTATGAGCTGCACAGCAGAGATCACAAATGAATAGAGCAATTCTGATGAAGCAAGAGGTGAAGAGCCATTGTTTTTCCACACTCATTCCCATCCTGTGGAGACCAGAAACATGTGCTTTGCTGTCCCTGCAGTCTGGCCTTTCCTCAACCTGCCTGCCTGAGCAAGTGAGCAGGCCTGGTCTGGCCCAACTCTACCCTGACCAGCTGTTAAGCCAACAGAACACCACTAAGTAGCTGGCACCAGGGGAAGGGTTTTGCCTTTTTAGTACCCAGTGTGTAATTAGTGCTCGATGTCTTCAAATTAAGAGCATTAATGGAGCTAAATTGTGGATCCCATATGGTACTGCTGAGCACGGCTGCTGTCATTGTCAACAAGATGCAGCGTGCTCTCTTCTTTAATTTTTGTCAGCAGAGGATTCAGTGTGTCAGCAAGGCCCAAGTTTCTCTTCCTTCCTGGAACAGTACCCCTAGCTGGGAGTCAAATATGTAAGGTTCCTTCTATATCATCAACATAACAAGACATTCACTTAATCTCTGGAACTCTGGTTGGAAGGCTTTTGAAGCTTGGGAACAAGGATACTTTAGAAGGAGGAAGCAGAAGGCATAGGAAGGAAGTGGGTATGGTGTTTCTGAGGCTAGAGGCAGCTTGAGCTCTGAAAAGGAAAGGAGTAGATGGAATCGGATCAAAGGAGTGTATGTGTGTGTGGTTATTTCTCATAGCTAAGGAGATGGGGTGTAGGGGTATAGGTGGTACTGGCAAATGCCACTGAGTTATTAGTGCTCAGAGATTGTCTTGTGTGATAGCAAATATCATGATGTAATGTGATATAAGGAACACCCTTCATCCCAGTGTCAGCACACCATTGGTGCCCTCACCAGCATGAGGTCGTTTCCTGTGGGAAGATGTCCTGGGAGCTCTGTGGCAGCTGCCTGCAGGGCCCAGGAGTCCTGCCTCCCTGCCCCCTTGTGCAGGGGTTTCTAGCCAAGATCTCCTCCCTCCTGCCCTGTTACTTTGAAGACTTATCCCACAACAGTTCACGTGAGGAATTGTGCAGCTGAGCATCCCCAATACTTAATAATTACTCAGTCAGTCCAGTGACTGTCTGCATGCCTCATTGGGCACATGATGAAGCTGATCTCTTGTGATGTGATTATATCACTGTGTCAACCAAATGGGTTTATCCTGCCCATCTTGTGACTGGACAGACAAGATGTCCAGCTTTTTCTTGCATTCACAGAAGCGTGTGCTGCCCATAAAGTATGCCAGTGCTTCTGTTGCGGCTGCCTAATCTTTTGTGGATCCCCTCTCCATGTAAAACGGTTACTGCTTTCTAACATATATAGGCCATGCTTCTGTGCAAACCCTGGAGGTGTTGGCTGCTTTGATTTGAATAAAGGCATTCAGGCTCGCCCCAGATGCTTTGCCTTCCTATGCAGGACCACACCTGTATGCCATAGATACATTTTTTTTCCATTTGCAGAAACCCTCTGACTGGAACTAGTGGAGTCAGTTCCTTTGCTTTTGAAGCTGTACATGATCTAGTGAACAAGGCATAGTTGTTAAATTGTTACATTCACTAATTTGCTTTATGTTTGGTTGTAATGTGCATAAGCACTCTTTCATTTTTCTGTATCAATTCTCTAGGAAAGAACAGAGGTCTTCCAGGAGTTCCTAAAATCCAAGACCGGCATCTTGCTTTGCACTGTAAGTAACTTGGGGTCCCTTTGCAGCTCCACGCTAATGGGCCTGTCTGATATCTAATGGTAGAGCAGAGGATTTGGCACTGAGCTCTAATTCCAGCTCGCTGTCTGACCTTGAGGAAAGTCATCTCCTTTTTCTGCATCTCGTATGTTAAATAAGGACCAGTGCCCTCTTTGCAGACATTTACATGCAAGGTACCAGATACAGAAAAAGTGTATGTCTATTACAAGAGGCCTGTAAGTATTTTGCGTGGTCTTATGTCTGGAAAAATCTGATCATTTGGAGCTGGAACCTTGCCCTCTACATACAGTCAGTAGAATGCAATCCTAATTTGTAGCATGCCCCAGAACTGCCAGGTAAATTGGATGTAATGTGATATTTCCCATCTTAATGACTACCCCAAGGTTAAAAACAAAAACCTGCAGGGATGGAAGGGAAGCCCAACCTGAGAATGGTGTCACTAGAAATGCACATGCTCCGCTGCTCTCCATGCTTTGCCCTTCAAGCTTCCTTCAAGGGTGCTGAGGGAGAAATTCTTGTCCTCTACTGAAGTTTGCTGGCACCCTTGTGCTGTGGTGGCACCTTCCTTTTCTTGTTTCTGACCTGTCGGTGCCACAGCTAGCCTGCTGCAGTGGTGCAGAAGGCTGCACGATTTGCTCTCTAATAGTGGCAGCTGTTGATCTGAAAATGTGTGAATCTTGGCGATTTCTACCCACCGCAAACTTGTAAATTACAGCGATCGGGAGTAATTAGAGCTGAGAAACCTTCTCCAGCTCTGAAATGACTCCTTCTTGCAGCAGATTATTCTTAAAGGAAACTAGTTGCCATTTTTGTCAAGAGAGTGGGGGCTGAATTACATCTTTTTAATAGCCAAGTTCAAACTGGGGCTGCCGTGTGTGTAGGACTGCTTAATTTAGTGTTGCCATATTATGTGTTGTATCACCTGTAAAACTGTACTTGTTATGTGCTGGTCTTTGCCCTGCTTGTGTGTGCAAACTTTCAGTGATGTGATCAAGGTCAAAATGCATCTCTGCAATGCGTAAGTGTATCTATAGCTTGGTAATACGTAGTGTCTTAAGTGAGGAGGATAGCAAAGGTTAAATCACTCAGTGGTGTAGCTTAAGTGTTTTGAAGATAAAAAGTGTTTGGTAAATTCTAAATAATACTTTGTTATGCTTCATGTACGTGCTGTCTATAACTGAGAAATTTCAGGGACATGTCTTGTTAAACTGAAATTTTATTTACACGTTTGGAAAGACAGTAAATGCTCAATTTTAGACAAAGAGAAAATCGAATCATTGCAGTCACTGAGATATCAGTTCCTGGGTAAGACTGTTCAAAAGGGAAATGCAGCCTGTGACAGGAAGAATCTGCCAGGAAATGTACAACTGTTGACAAGGTAGGAGGAAGAATAAGTTGGATAAAGAGTTAGAGTGGGTGGGATCCCCATCTTGAGACGCTGGAGATGTGGTTTGATTTCCTACCATGCCACAGACTCCGTGCAAGTGAATATGGAATTGTGATGACAGGGCAAGTAGCCACATGTCAGCTGAGCAGCAATAGTTGTATGTTTGCTCCTGACCTGTCATAAATGGGAGGTAATGTAAATTAACCTAGATTGCCATGAAGAAGGTAGTGTAAAGTAATGCGTTTATCATAACCCTCCTTCGTTTCCATCTAAGCTACTTTGCATTTACTGCAAGGCAGGGATGCAAATCCTGACAGTTACGGTTACTGTGGCTCAGCTGGCACATGGTTAGCACGTTAAGCACAGTAAGTTGTGTCTGAGTCCAGAATCTCTCTGTGCTTCAGCTCCCCATCTGTAAAATGGGGATAGCAGCACTTTCCTTTCTTACAGAGATGTTGGGAGGACAAATGCATTGAAACCAGGAGGTGGCCTGTTACCACAGTAATGGGGACCATATGGACACCTTAATATAGAGATACACTTTGCACTAGTCCCACATTACAGGTGCCTCCCCAACGCAGATGTCCAAAGGGCAGCCAGGCACTGTGACCACCTCCTGCCTCTGAGGGCATTGCCTTTTCTGACACTTTTCTCATATCAGCAAAAATGTTTTGCAGAAAGAGGGTTCTGTTCTTTTTACTGCAAAAATCATGTTTTGTGCCCATGAAATCTTGAAACCTGGCTCACAAAAGAGCAACACAAATAATGTTGCTGTCCTTCCCTTGTCCCTTATGCCATGTTCTCCACCCATCTTTCCGCTCTAGTAAGCAATGGGACCTGCTGTTCCTTTTATTAATTTGCTGTATGTCATATGTATATTAATATATTCCATAAAATATTTTTGCCAGACAATATAAGCTGGCAGACAAGAAAATAAAGGAGGGCCATGTATCTCAGAGGGTCTCATCCACATTTATTTCTCTCTCCTTCACTGAAGCTCTTTGCAGCTTCCTTTGGGATGTGCCTTTTAAACAAGTTCATCTCTTCCAGGGAGAGAGGAAAGATCATTTGGAGATTGTTTGCTGTTTACTCAGTCACGCTAACTCATCTTGCCAGTTTTCTGGCGGCCCCAGCCAAGAGCTTTCGCCTCTGACAGCTTCTGTGCTCTCCCCTTCCTCCTCTGATTACGCAGCCCAATCTGTCACCCTGCCGACGGGGGTCTCTACCCTGCTGATGGCTTTCCACACTCGGCAGTAATGACTTTTGGCAGGCCGGGAAGGCGAGAGAGCTTCTTCCCCAGCTTGGAGAGCCGTTAGGCCCTCTCTGCCTGTTAGCTAAAGCACTTTGTGAGGTTCTTTGGTAAATAAATGAGTCATTTTAATCCAACTGACAGCCTGGCACCTGAGCAAGCTGCCTTCCATCTGTACTTCTAGGCCTCATGTAGGCAGCCAATTGTCAAGCTCAGGGCCTTCAAGACCTCACCATTGAGTGTCTTTCAAAAGCAACTTTAGCAATTTCCTTTGCCCTAATTAGATTGTGTGAGAGGGACTGAGCAAACCAAGGCCCTTGCAAAACTTTTGTGGCTGTGTCTGTTGGATCTTCTTCAGTGCCTTGCTTTAGGTGTGACCTTTTTGCCCTCTGCTCCCTTGTACCCACCCCTGTGTACCCCACCACCACAAGCTTAGGCTGGTAACAAGAATTGCTAGAAGCAGAAATTTCAGCATGTCCTGGGGGTTCTCAGGTGGATTGTACCTTGATACTGTGCCATTCTGTGTCTTGCAGTTGGCATCAGGGCAGTAATATGGTTAAGGCTTCAGGTCACCATGTTTGCTTGGTATCTGGGTTTTCTTTAAAGTTGCATTGATGTAGGTTATTTCTCCTTTCTCCTGTGAGATGATCACTTAATTCTCCCTTCAGTTGTCCATTGAAAAGAATCAGTGATGACTTGCTGGTTCTAGATCAGCAGTTCCTATTCTAGATTTCCTTGTTATTAAGGAATGGTGGTGTGAGGTCATTCATGGAAAGGGCAGTGGTCTATGGGGCAGTGGAAAAGTAGTACATTAGAAATATATTGGACTTCTTGGAAGAGCACTGGCAGCAGGTTAGTGATTCTGTGTGTGGAATAAATGTAGTGGTAGCAAAACTGTATAACTATTGTTTGAGTTGTATTCTTTCCTGGTATAGTGACCCACAAATACTTTCTAAAGATCTGAGAAGCAGGAAGCTCATGGGCTCTGCCAGCAGAGGAAAGCAAATCAACTCAAAACTTTTTATCCTAATTCTACCTTGCTGCTGTCTGCTAGGGTCTTTGAGGAAAAGGAGCTACAGGAGACGCAGGTGGACCAATACTGAGGAATCTTTGAGAGTTTGCAAAACACTCCAATTACCAGTAAATCCCAAGACACTTCTGAAAGAAAGCGAAGTTAAACCCCAGGAGAATAGCTGCTGATATGTGTCAGTAGCAGCTGACTGGAGTTGGTGGGATTGTGAAGGCAGTAGTGAATACAAGGCTGACGATGGGAGAAAGCCTCCTCCTAAAATGTCGTCCCTGGCTATATATTAGGCTTTTGGTTAACTATTCAACTTCCCTGCATGCTTTGGCTAATGCACACAAGAGCAAGACTGTCTGCAGCAGTAGGTTTCCAGCCAGAGGTGTTGAGAAAAGGTATCTTAGAAGAGGAAAGAAAAATCCTGATGGATGAGAGCGGTGTCTCCTGCCCCTGCTGTCTCCTTCTGCCCATGTTGGAGGCGCCTGCTCCTGACCACAGGGGCAGCTTGGCTATCGGTTTATTTTGGATGAGCTGACCCTGCCCCAAGGTCAGAGCCCTCCTATCAAACACAGCCTTTCCTAGACTACTGGGTATGAGAAAGAGCACAGTATAGGAAAAGACCAAAGGCATGTCAGCATGGAAATATATGAGGGCCAACATGGTCAGAATCAGGCATCAGCACTCCTGTCTGGTTGTGCTGTAGACTTTATAATCTTGTTATCCTGGTAACTGCTGTACACGTTCCCTGACTTCTCTTGATTTATTTTCTCCAACCTCCATTAAATGGCTTTTTGTACATCTGTTCATTCTGACTCTGGGAACAAGCCGCTGCTTAATGAGCGTGTTGGAGCGAAAGTGTGTGTTATTTCAGAGTGGGCGCTGTGGAAAGTGTCTCCTCTTTTACTGCATTTGGAGCCACAAAACAACCTGGCTAGTGCTTATGGGAAGGCCTTTGCTGCCAAAACATCAGCTTCCGAGTCTTTTAACGTGTGTGGGAGTTGCATGAAAACACTTCAGTGGGTGGCTGACACATTTTTAGTACATTAAGCTCCTGCTTACGTTCTTAATATATTCTATTTTGCAACCAGCTAAAAGATACATGTGTTCCAAAACATTTCCTAACAGAGTTAAATCTGCACACCTGCTCTGCTATTGTGCGTGGTGAATGCAAAATCCAAGGAGTATGTGAGGACATTACTAATGAACAGAAAATCAAGAAGGGAGATTGAAACATGTTTACACTCTCTCTCCATTTTGAACAGTATTTACGCTCACATTTCTCTCTGGAAGGGTATGTTTTCTTGAGCTATAATGGCTGTGGATAACTAAAGGGTCTCATTCAAGTCCTCCAAGTTGATGGGTTTTCTCACCAGCTGGCATATCAAATAACACTCCTGACAGCAGCTTCAGACTTGTTTCTTCAGGGTTGAGTTTTGCTTCTCCAAATCGAAACAAGACTGGTGGAAATCTAAGGGGTAGCTGAAGTCTCCTCTCCTTGAGCTGTACTCCAGCTTTCTGCAGGTTCTGCGAAATTGTTTATGGACCTTTTATCGTAGGGCCAAGTGGTCTGCAAGTCACCTGCTCCTCAACTTCAGCCCATCACCTAGGAAACAACTAATGATATGTAGGTGGAGATCAGGGCATCCTTTGACATTCTATTCAAGGCCTAGGATCCTTGACCATTGTCTGTATGCCCACTTTCCTTGTCATCATAAGCAGCCATGTTTTAATTCTTAGGCTTTCTATGAAGGAAGGTGTTCTCAGAAATAGTGTTGCCTTCCAGAGATTTCCTTCTGCCTCTCTCACTGTTTGAGTAGTGTGTGCCTATAAGCAGATGTGTTTTCATCAGTGAAACAAACTGAAGAATCAAAGGCATCACTACCGTTAAGACAGTCAGTTCTCTCAGATATAATATAAAGGGACTGTAACAGACTGCTGTAACTCAGCACCACTCTCGGACAAGTGGTTTAATATCCTTCAGGCTTTGGGCCACAGTAGTTGATTATTTCTGTTGTATTAGCATGTTAATAATACTCCTTGTGCTTTAAACCCTCAACATTATTTCTGACCTTTGGTCCATCTCTCCCCAAACAAGGCACATAAAATTCCTACTTGTGTAGCTAGTTGTTTCCTGGCATAATTGCCATCCCAGAAGACCTCGTTCTTTGCTGATATCTTGAAAGCATTTCTACTAAAGTAATTTCCTTATTAATTTTAAAGGATGTTGCAGCACGTGGACTAGACCTGCCTCAAGTGACATGGATCGTGCAGGTAGGCTTGCAATGTGTGTATGCCTGTACTTGTATATGAAGCGCAGCATTGCTCCCATGAAATCTCTTTCTTGTCTAGTCCCTCTTTCTGCAGTTTGCTGGTCTTTGTGCTGATGCCTACAGGTGTGGAAGACTGACGTGTTCCTGACTGCAGGATAGGGACTAAGTGTTTTGCTAGGATGCAGCACTGTTATCATACCTTTGGTTTTGATAGTCTTTTTTCCTCTTCAATAACTCCAGTGTTACCAGCTGTATAATAATATTCCACAGGCTGGGAGGAAATGCCCTCCATTTCCCACTACAGGAAGCCAAATCCTGTGAAGTACTGACCATCTCTGTTGCAGTTTTGTGTTTCTATGTTTCTCAGCTTGCTGGGGAGGTAGTTCTGTTAGGAGCTTAAGTGTGATCCTAATGTTAAGCATTGAGTAGCCTAATAGTGTCTGGGCAGTGACCTGAATGTTGCAAGTGAGGCTGTGCTGGGTTGTACTGTAAGCATTCAGCTTTCAGTAGAACTGCATAGTACAGATTTTCCCTGGGAAAAAACAGCAGCCAAACAACAGAAAAACCCACTGCTGCATTGCTGTTGACAGAAATACTGTCTTGGAAGAAGAGAGAGAAACTAGGGGAGATAGATTGAACCTTAAAAATAGCAGCCTGTCATATCAAAGAGGAAACTTGAGAGCATGAAGTAGATTTCATTTTTATAAAAGATTAATAATTAAGAAAAGGTTAGTTGAATTGTGGAAAAACTGATCCGGAGATTCGCAAGAATCAAGCGACACCTGGGTAAAAAGAACAGGGCACAGAGCCTCAACCAAGCTTTTTAATTTCTACCTTATCCCTTCAGGTAACAAAGTTGATTTTAATTTTGTGTTTTTTAAAAAAGAAAGGTTTTGCAGCAGGTAGCTAGCTGGAGAAGGCTGGGGAAGTGAAGTCCGTAATTCCCAGATCTGTATATTAATATAATTTAACCAAAGATATAGTTGCCAGTGTTAGAACGCAGTGCAAATTACCTAAAGCCCTGGGAGACTTCTGTGTGTCCAGAAGGCGAAATCTCAGCTGTCCTGAGAGCTGTGTCCAAGAGCAAGGACCTGCAGGGAGCAATTAGATTGCTCACAGCATCTTACTCACACCTCTAGCCAGTAGAAACTTTGCCAGAGGGCACAGGTATAAACACTATAGTGGGCTTTGGTGGTTGGGTTTTTGCCAGTTAAACTGCTGAGGGCTCATTTCTGAGCAGTATCTCTGTGCATGTTCATTTTTCCAGGAAAGAGAGGAGAGGGGAAGAATAGAAGGAGGTTATAGGGAGGGAAATATGTCACCCTTTATCAGATCTTGCAAATAGCTGGGCAGTTTTGATTTCTAGTGAAGTAAATGAGAGGCACCACTATATTAGGGGTGACTTTAAGCAACATTTTCATATTGACTGATAGTTGTTCATGGGAAGAGAGTTGTTACCTGCATTTTATGCTGCTAAAAGCACTTACTCCCTCATCTCTCTTAGATTTCTTTTCTCCAGTAACCAGCTATGATTTGCTTTAATCAAAATAAAGTAATTTAGCCCAAGTCCAAATTTGAATCTGTCATCTTCTATTTGATGACACAGAGCAGGAAGCTTCCTGCACCATAGGGGTACTCCTGGGGGCTGTTTAGTTTGAGGTCTCTCTGAGATTATTTTATTTTTTAAGGGAAGCAAACAGGTTCCTGATGTGTCTGTATAGAAATAAAATGTAAAAGGCAAAGAGAAGACACTGAGATGGGGAAACTGTCCTATTATCTGAAAGTTGGCCAATGTGTCACATTCACACGTCATGATGGGGGATGAGGGGGCTGAGTGATGGTTACAGGGATGAGCCCGACGGGTTCTTTATAAACAGGCCAATTCCAAGGGAGGTGCAGCATGTGGGGTTTGCTGAGATCCCTTTTGTTTCAGATGAGCGGGCTGTCTCGTTTATAATTAACACGCCGTGTTCTGTTAATTCCTCTTTTCCCTTCTCATGTTCCCTTTTTGAAGTATAATGCTCCGGCTTCACCTGCGGAATACATCCACCGGATCGGGAGGACGGCTCGCATTGGCTGTCACGGGAACAGCCTGCTTGTCCTGGCGCCTTCGGAGGCAGAATATGTCAGCTTGCTGGCTTCTCACAAGATTAAGTGAGTCAGAAACGCGAACAAAAGTTTCAGCTCATCCTTGCTAATTAACCTTCCATGGCACTTGCAGCGGGACTGTGTCTCGTGCAGGTTTTAATAAGAATTTATTAATTCTTGTGATCCAGGACCGGCCCCAGACTAGCAAAAGGAGAAAGGAAAGTGTGTGAAAATCATCAGCCTGGCAGATTGTGTGTGAGTGAGTGTGTGTGGTGAGGGGCAGAGAGGAGATGAGAGTCGGAGATCCTTTGCGCTCCATTGTTATCTCTCTGGCCCTGGGTTCAAATTGTGGCTATGTGGAGATCACAAGTCAAATGAGCCTGTCAAATGCTAACTGGCCATCTGCCTGCATAGCACCATATTGTCAGAGACTGTGATTTCTCTTCAGGAGAGATCCGGCAGGGAAATAGCAAGGGAGCTGTGGGTCATACCTGGCAGGTAATTGGCTGAGTTGTGCAAGTGGCTTGTAACAGGAATAGTAGGGCCTTTTACAAGTAGTGAGTGCCTAGTGTGGTCCTGAAAGGTAATAAGGAGGATGGCCTCTGAAGACCAAAAGTGGGGTGTGCTTCCAAGCTAGCTGAGAAAGCTTCTCTTTCACCATCTCTAGCTCAGACTTGGGAGCAGGCAGTAAGGAAAGCGTGGAAGGGTGGGTAAGGACCAGCCCAGTGTGCAGTCAGCTACCTGATGGCCAACCCATGATGAGATTTTAGCCTAGCTTGCTTGTGCAGAGGTCTTTTTCTGGAGAAAACCCCCAAGTCTGTTCAGCATTGCTAGTCAGGAGTGCCATCAGGTCTCAGGCCTCCTCAGCAGTTACCTGGGTGTATGTGACTCCCCTTGCTCTGCTGTCTCAGTGTTTCAGAACATCAGCTGAGTAGAGTCTCTTCAGTGCTGTGCTAGTGTTGATGGAGCCCTGTAAACTCATGCACAAATTAGTTCTCTCTTATTTCTTGTATTTATGTCGGGTGGAGCTGCTTGGAGTCATATTTGGGTTTGCATCCTTGAAACAAACAAATGTTGGCAGTAAATACAGGCTTATTCTAGGCTGTGAGCCATTTAGTGGTCTAACAAAGAGCCATCCATCATCCCAGGTAACTATCTATTAAGCAGACACCAGCAAGACATGGAGGGCTAAGCTGACAGGATTTTTTTTCATGTAACAAACAGCACTGACATTTAAAGGTGAAATCCCACATAATTGTGAATTTTTAACTCCAAGTAGAAAGTTCTATTTTTCTATTTTATAATATTTTGGAAGTGCTGGAAGAAAGAGGGGGAAATTTCCCTTCTTTTTTATTTTAAATGTTAATGCTTTTATCCCATTTTGTTGATTCTTAACAAGTTTAAGGAGCAGTGTCACGCTGGTAATTATATCTGCTGAGGAGACCTGTTGTTGAGCTCACCATGTTCTTCACAGATCTGTAGAAGGCTGTGCTGAATGAACAGAGGGAGGTTTCTTTGAATGCTCATTTTTTGCTCCACTTCTCAAATCAACAGAGCCGAACAACTGTGGGAATTGTCTTTTCTTGTTAATGTTCTTCAGAAAACGTGCTGCCCTGCGGATGAGGGACTTGCCAAAAAGGAGTGCAATTTGCCTTCCTTGACCCCCATCTTCAGATGGAAGAAGATGAGTGTCTAATTGGCATGGGTGTGCAAGTCGGCCTCTTTGCAGTCATGTATTCTCTGCTCTTCCTATACAGTAGCGCATGGTGTGAGAAGGGCCAACGGGATAGAAAAGAGCTGATGAATTACAGAGAAGATGCAGGAAGGCAGCTTGAAGCAAGAGGCAGCAAGTGCCATCAGCACAAATTGCCGTTACCCTTCATAAACAGAGCATTATGGTGATAATCCTGACAATTTAATTCAGTGCAAGGGCGAAAGACAGCATGTGTTGGACTGTCATTGATCCTGTTAAGCACTGGTAGTTTTTGTTTCTTTACCCTAAGTCCTCGTAGCTTTTGACTCGGACTGCACAAGTTTCTGGAGTTTTGCATTTTTTTATTCTTTGCTTAATTTCTCAGTCTTTGGGGTTTGTGGAGGGTTTTTTAATTTGTTTTGTCTTTTTTAAATGAAATTCCTGCTGGGTTTATTGAAATGTAAATACTTCATAAAATATGTATTCTGAGAAGACAAAGCATAAGATGGGTCCCCGCAGCCTTCAGCTGGTGTAAATGAGACATGCCGTGCTGCTTTGCAGTAGATGAGGATCTGACCCAGAGTTTTTCTTAAGCCCCTCCACCCACCCCAGCATGCATGGGAGTAAGTCCAGAAATGTTGAGAGTCGGAAGTAATGAGAGCAGACGTGGCTTTGTTCCTGGATGAAAATCCACTTCGGAATTAGGGATGACTGCCTTTGAAATTGGAAATCGCTCGCAATTAATTTTCACCGGTACCTGAAGCCTCTCCTTGGCTTCCACTGTGGAAAAGCAGCATTAGCCTTTGCCAAAACGATCTCACTTTGGCTCTGCTGAGATCAGTAATTCCCGATGGGGCTCAAGAAAGCCGCATGCATCTCTCTGCAACTTTCCTTTCAGTCTTTGTGTGGCTTGAAGTTGTGGTTCCTCTACCTAACTGTAACTGTGTGCGTGCACATGCACACTCATGTTTACATTTCCTCTTTCTTTCTTCTTTATTTTAAAGGTTCAACTCCAAAATGTTCTGTCTCAGCTTTCAGTGTAACTAACAGATTTCCCTTCAAAGGAAGGAGGCAAGAAGCAGAAGAAAGTCAGCGAGGTTCACTTCGTTTTTTCGTTCCCTTATGTCTCTTTTTACCTCCTTCAACCGCAATCGAGCAGCGCCTGCCTCGACAGCTATCAGATAATTTCTTTATCTCCTAACGACGGCCTAACTAATTTATAAAGGGAAGCGCCTCGCCGTGAAGGCACGAGTCATTTCTCTCCCTTCTGGAGGGCTGTGCTCACCCCCCTCACACTGTGCTCCCTGCTGTGAACCCGGTGCACATAGCTGTTAGGCTGCGAGCTGGCGGCGCGCCAGGCGAGAGGAGGATCGGAGAGGGGGTGACATCCCACACAAATCAATGTCAAAGGTTTGACGTTTTCATTCATGGCAGTGTCAAAGCAACCTTTGGGGTTAGGGGGGGTGATGGGGGATGCTTTTTCTCTTGCTCTAAGTGATTGCCATTTATGTTTTAATTTGCTGTTATACTCTTCAAAACCAAACAGAGAAACTCTCAGTTGTCTTTTTATGCTCCATTTCCCTTTCTCCCACATCATTCCCCCGCCTTTCTCTGCATCATCTGCAGAGGAATCTGCTACATCATGAGTCCCAGCTGCTTGTCTCCCATATAGGATATCTTGGGGCTACCCTGTACCTTGCAGGCTGGATGGCTGCTTCTCTTGGCCACCTTTTTTCCTTTCTTTGTATTGTGGTGAGCTGACAGAGGCTGAAAAGGCAGATTGCAAAAGTAAAAGGTATTTGTCACTTTAACTGGGAAGGATTGGGGAACAGGCAAGGATTGTGGTATCCTGTTAAAAAGTACGGCAATGATTCATCCATTCTTCCTAGCCAGGTGTTCAGAGATCTTTGAGTGAAAGAAAGGGAATGTCCTTGTTGTTAGTATGTCTTTCTGTGATTTACAAATCAAAGAGTATCAGCAATGCTTCCTTTTGGAAACCGCACTCATCTTTCTATTCATCTGACATTCAGGAGACTCAGAGAACTGGTGGACCCCCAAGATTTCTCTCTTCTTTAGACTGATGTAACCCCAAATGAACTCCTTGGCTTCCATGCAGTATTTATGATCTGTTCTGGTATAAAAAGGAAAAGAATCTGTTTTCTAGAGATGACCTTTGCCCATTGCTGAAAATTTGGGCCCACAAACTTCAGCTTTTATCATCTGGGTAATTCCCTTGGAAATGGGACCCAGTTTGGATGCAGCTGTAATATTAATGGCCTGGAGCTGCACAGCTGTTGCTGTATTATCACCTGGTGTACGTGTGCCCCACAAGACAGTGTTAAAGAGGATGAAGAATTTCTGGTCTCCTGTAAATGCACCTCTAAGTAGGACCATGCACTTTAAAATGAAGCAGGTTTGTAAGCGTTTCCAGTATCTGGGCCATAAGAGTACCCAGCAGTGTCTTGCAAGCAGGACTGGAGAATAAATCATCTGGTTGACTCTACAGGAGGAATGTGAGTCGACAGAATGAAAATAAATGCCCAGTGTGAAGCCTGGCTAGGACAGCTGACTGAGTCTCCTGTATTTAAAAAAGATGCTATAGTGTCCCTACTGCGCTGGGCTTTGGCTTTGCACTTCAAATGAGAAGGAAGGTGAGTTCTAAGGATAGGGAAGGAAATCAAACGGTGTATTTGGTGTCAAAGGTGGCTTTTGAAGCTATAAATGAGTTGGAGGGGGTGTGTGTCCATCAGGAAGACCCTGGCGAGGTAGCAAGAAGTTGGAATCATGTAAGATCTTGTGGGAAAGAATAATAACGTGACCAGAGGGAAGGAAGCTTCAGAAGAGTTGGCTTGGTAGGAAATGTTTCTTGAGATCCTGTTTTTACCCTCTGAGCTTGAGTCCCTATGACAGGAATGAGCTTTGTCTCTACACAGCTTTAGTTTTAGGAGCATGGTCGCTAGCACGGATGGAAACAAATGTCTGTAAACATCAAAGCAGTTTGTTCCTTTGAGGACTGAGCAGTGTCTCTGATTCCAGGGAATCTGGAAAGTAAACTGGGGGAGACAAGATGTAAGAGAACTGCTCCCTTTCTATGGCATCTAATGTACAATAAAATGTTTGACATGCTCTGGGTTCAAAGTGGAGGTTACAGATCTTACGGTTATAAAGTAAATCTGCAAGGAGCGTTTAATGTTCTGAGCTGCTTCAACTCTGGTTTGAGTTTTCTCTTAGTGGAAAATGTAATCAGATGCTTCCCACTTGTCTTGGTGCTCCTCAATTCAAGGAAAGAAATATCATTAAAACAATTAAAATATAATTCAAGACCTAGTTTTTTTCTTGATTTACTCTGATTGAGAACCAAGGAGACTCCCAGAGAACTGAAAGTCCACCCTCAGTTATGATGCTTTGTTAGAGTTGGAATGTGTGTTGGTGACTTGAAAGAGCAACAAGATTGTGGGTAAAATTGTGTCTCTTCCAGTGAAAGCACCAGTTTAGCTGGGACCGAGATTTTATGATAGTTACATTTTTAGGGTTTCTGATTAAGTGTCTGGAGCAAGACCTGATGTATTCCAGGGATAAATTCTCAAGTTGAACATGTAAATCTTAATCTTTTTCCTTTCCATTGTCAGCCTGTGGTTCATTATGTGCTATATCTGAAAAGTTGGAGAAATGGTAATTTTTTTCTCTTTGTTGCTTCAGTGTTTCAGAGATAAAGATGGAGAAAGTATTATCCAGCCTGATGAAAGATGATCGCTTCAAGTTGCGCAGACCAGGAAGAAAGGTGAGTTATTCTGCTGATTCAGAATTGCTCCAATTTTCATTTACCAGTTAAATATCATGAGTATTCTTCCCTTAGCTTCTGTCTTCAGCATGCGAGGGTTGGCATATCCATGATGTTGGGCAATGCAAATAATTATAGAACTGCCTTTTATCACAACTGTCCAATCATTAAACTGTTGTCCCAAAAAGCATTGTTTTTAACTCTTCAGCAAGTATTTTTGGTAACAATCAGTAAAGGTTTCTGACTGCAAAAGCTTAGGGTATTTTCCCCATTGTGTTTCTGTTCTTGGATTTTTGGCACTAAAGTACTGTTGGAGATCACAAAAGACACAAAACTTCTCTTAAGAAATAAGATTTGGTGATGTGTCACATATGTGTTTTTATTATCTATATTTACTAGGAGCCAAACTAAAGCGTACTGGGTTGACAGGCATCTTTTTATTGACTTCAGCAAGGTTTGGGTCTGCCTTCAAGTTGCTAATTCACAGAATTCAGTCATTTGCAATTGACGTCTCAGGCACTCCTGCATATGTGGCAAATTAAATCCTCCAAGAACCCTCATTTTGAGTGGAAGTCAAGAATGTGTCAAGCATGATGCAGCATGCTCTTTTTTCTCTTGTTGCTGGTTTGCCTGCTCGTTCTTTCTGTTACACCATGTATGAGCCTTCTTGTTTCCTGCAGATGACTGTTACGAACTGTGGTGTTCTGGGTAAACATGCTTTTGAAAGATGTTCAGTTTTCCTACACACCCTATATTTCACAGAAAGGCAGATCTGTGGCTCCTCTGAGATACAGCTCTGTTTAAAGCTCTTTCCCATCACTGCATGTTTTTTCCTTGAAAGCAGCCTGTAATACCTGTCTGGATCAGGCCTAGGATATGACCTCTTAACTCAATGAACAAATACATGAAAGTTTAGTTGTGCTTTGTTAATTCAAAATTTATTTGAAGTAGTTCTGTGTAAATACTTTCCTCTGCTCCCAAATGTGCTTATAGGCAGGTAACTTTAGGCTTTTTTTGGAGAGTTTTTCCGCAGATACATTTATGCAGAAACTGTACTTTAAATCTGTTGCTGACGTGGGACAGAGTATTATTTGTTCTGGGCTTGAGGACAAATGTTATTTCTTGGAAACTGGGCAAAAAAAAGAGAACATGTTTTTTTCTAGGAAATTATGATGTGGCTTTTGAAAAGTGGCAAGAGAAAAAGCCTGCTGAATGTCAGAGCCCAGTACATGCAGAGGTTCAAAATTGTTGAATCATTGCAGAACTATTCACTGAAACATCTCAGTGCCTTTATGTTCCTTGTGCCGAAGGAACAGCAATAAAAAGCTAACAAGTCTTTTTACTATCAGGACTCATCAAATAGGTATTTCTCCCATGCTTTTAAATTGTAAAATACTCTAGACATCTAAGCACAGAATATTCTAAATACACTTCTTTTGTCTTTCTCCCTTTAATTCACAAAAATATCAAACCAAACCGTGTTTGAAAGCAGCAGTTGCTCTGGATTTTGCTCAGCAGTGCCGCCTGGGCATGTGCTGCCATTCTGGGTACATGAGTGCACATACAGAAGGAGCTGGTATCCTTGCACTGGCAGTCAAAGGTGGGATTGAATTTCTCTCTTCCCTCTGCCATCAAAGGGAATGGGATTTTGCTGTTGACTTCACTGGAGCTGAGATATATCCACCCAGGGTTTAGGGTGGTCTGACTCTGCTGCAAGAATTTGCAAAACCAGAATAACCTATTTTTGTGAGGCTCAGACTCTGAAACAATCAGTACTGAGAAAGAGAGTCTCTTTATGGGAAAAAAAATGTGTATCATTTAATGGGGATGAAATTACAGTAGTCATGTCAAGATCAAATAGGCTTCTTCAGGAATTACTTGAAAAAATGTATTAAATGCAGTCAAAGCTTCATTCTGTTTGTTAGCTGTGTATTTTATCGCTATCAGAGGCTCTGTGAGTGGTCTGCAGTGCTTTCTCAGAAGCTGAAGGGGCACATTTCCAAGTTTTCAGGAGGCTTAATCTCTCAAGTTCTGTACATTTGCTGTAAAGAGAGTGCAGTGAGCTGGGGAATGCAGTGGGACTTTGCACAGGACAGAGAGTGATTGAGGACTTGTTATGAGGAGCTGAACCTGATCTGTTTGTGATGTTGCCATTCGAGAGAGCGTTAGCTTTGCTCATCAGCTCTCCGTGCATTGAGTCATGTATATATTATAGTCGTGCACACAGGAACCTCATTATAATGCTCCTCGGTTCTCATTGCCTCAACTAAAGTCCATTACAAGTACCACGTTGGAGCGTGTATATTTTGGACTTCTGTGTGCAGCCGGGGAGCAAGCTGAAGTGCCTGTAAAATGTATATTTTATATTTAGGTATATAAAATATATATGTGGCTATGTCTGGGTGTGTGAATGTTCACCTGCCTACAAAGAGAATAAATTTGATCTTTCAACTTTTATGGAGGGGGCAGGGGGACTTGGTGAGTTCTAGGGAAGGTGTGCAGAGGTTAGTAAAAAGTTGTTATTAAAACAAAATCCTTCATTTTGTTTTGAAGGATAATGAAAGCAGGAGATGTTACAGCCTGGTATTTTGGTGCTTTTTTACCCATCCCTTTTTTTTTTTTTTTTGACTGTTTTAAGAAAGAACTTTTCTACCTTAGTCTAGCTGTATTGTATTTCAGTTCTTTCTCCCATTAACATACACTCTTAATGAAATCAGAAGCTTTCAGTACTTGTCCCAACTTCTCAAACCTAAAAGCTGCAGTCTCTATAATAAGTTTCCTTCTTCTGAAAGAAGTGTCTTTTCCTGGTGCAGTTGGCATTTGGGAAAGTCCCCCTGATGTCTTGAACCAGTTAAATAACTTTGCATCCAGGTCCATTTCTTCTTTTAGCTCACAGATACCGTTGTTGACCGCAGTTATAATACTGGTGGTTAGGGATCTGCCAGAATAGGCTTTTAAGCAAACACAAGGTAGAAAAAGTTGTCCTATGCCACTATTTCCCCATAATGGCAGTAATGCTTTTTTACTTAACAGATGCAACAAATTCATCTAGATGGAGAGTAGATCACACAAACCTTTGGTTAGGCTTTTTTCTTTTGGGTCTTGGAGAAATGTATAAGGTCTCAAATTAATTGCCCTGTTCATCCAAACCAGGATACAAGCAGGATTAAATCCTGCCTGTGTGAGCAAAGCATACAGGATGGCTTCCAGTGCACTTCCAGTAGCACTGTTTTATTTGATCTGCCCAGACATGGTGGCAGGTTTTATTTTCTCAGTTTGGCTCCGTGTCAGTTTTAAATTCAGATTTATGGTTTTTTATTATTATTGGCTCCTTTTTTGCAGGAATCAAACACGGGAGGGGTTTCATGCCCATTAGGGGGCAATTTTAAAATGAGATCTGTCTCAAGGGGCTGAAGGGGGATAAAAGACAAGGTGGAGGTGGGAGGAGGAGAGGAGCTGTTTTCCCAGTACATTATGTTTCCTGCCATTTGCTTTTTTTTCATTTATTTCTCTTGGATTGACCTCACACTTTGGAAATTATACACCTAGGTTTTTATCCTTCATTTTTGTCTTACTTTTTTTTTTCCTCCCCCCAGCACCAGGAAGAAGAGATGCCTCATTTTGAAACCTAAAGGGGGGAATAAGAAAAGTCCTTTGTAATATATTGCCATATTATCACTAAATCCCCTGACAGTTGTGACACAGAAGCAAGTCACCTGTCACTTAAGCTTGAGGTCTCTTTAATTTTCTCCTGGAATTCGCACCAGGCTGTCTTTAATTTGAGGCCTTTATTGGAATTCTGAAACCTTTCTGCCTCCCCGGTGCTCAGATCTATTCTGAGTGCTGTTACAGAATGTATACAATAACCAACAGAGGGATTCAGAGGGGGCTGAAGCACTGTTTATTTAACACTCTGGAGGGATTTTCGTGCTTATTCGGTCCTGGCTACCCGGCTTTCAATATCGCTTTGACAACCGTTATGCCCTTCTCATTAATTTTAAACAGTTAAAACACAGGAAAAAGAGAAAAAGTTTTCATTATTAAAGTGCTTTACTTTTTAATAACAGAGGATTCTGTCCGCCAGGGGAAAGGGCAAACCTCACTAATTTCACATTCATATTAAAAAACGCTGGGAAGGTGACACTTTGTGCTGCCAGGAGGCTTAACAAAAGAAAAGTGATGGGGGCTAGGAGGCGCAGGCAGGGCGAGAAAGTTTTATGTTTCACATCAATGGAAACTTCTTAGTCACAACAGTGAGTGTCCACTTCGGGAGGCAGGGCCACTTGTAGTTTATTAAACCCTTACAGAGGCCCCTCGGCTGGAGACTGTCTCAACTGATCAATAGGCACACATGAAGTCAAACTAAAAGGTGTCTGTGAAACAGGCTGTGTGGTGAGTCTTTCTCAAGTGGATTGGGAGACAGATAGCAGAGGCCAGGAACCTATGAAACTCTTAACGTAGCCTTAATGTACCCACCATTGTCTTTGGAGATGCTGATGGACAGTCCAGGTAGCGAGTGAGCAGGAACTCTAGTCCCCACGTGTGTTTGCTTCATTGAACCCAGTGGTGGAAGCTGTGGGATCTTGAGTTCAAAGGAGGGCACTGTGGAGGTTTCAGGCTACATTTGAGGGTCTGTCTCTGGGCAGATTTGCAGTTCAGCTATAGAGTGGTAGGTCTGGGTCAGCAAAACATTTTGTGTAGGGTGCCAGCAGCGTTACCTGGCTTCCACAGTCGCTGAGGTTCAGTGTCGGTGTGATGCAGTTCTCCTGGGCTAGCAGCAGGGCAGAGGTGAGCTCACAGCTGTGAGGGAAGGAGGGGTTTGTAGCATTAGCATTCAAATCTGCCAGGAAGGAACAACAGGATTGTTGCCTTGGCACAGGCCTAGTACAGAAGTGTGGGAGGTGGATGTTTGTTTTCAGTCAGCTCTGGTCAGAAGAGGGGATTGACCAGTATCAAGTTGCTGCCTTGGACCTGGCACTGTTAGTCCTGGATGCTGGTCTGTGTCTGAGTAGCTTTTGAGAACTGTGGCCACTTTTGGGGGAAGGTTCACATCCAGGGATGCTTGGCTTTGCACTTTGCTGTCAGCTTCCCATCAAAAATTCCCCTGTTCCTTGTCCACATTTCCTTTCTCTGCCTGGGTAATTGAGAGAAAGAGATACAGCCTCTTCTGTCCTCCCAGTAACAACTTGTTCCCAGGAGTGTTTGTTTTCCATTTCCTGAACTGCATCCTACAGTCTGAGCCTGGCAAAGCTTGAGCACATGCAAAATTGCCCTTTTGGTTTGAGGATGCTTATTCTGTCCTGCTGTTGGTGCAAGGGGCTTCTCTTACTCTAGAAGAACCACCTGATGGCAGTTACAGTGAAGTATGACTTGTTGACAGTGAGAAAACTTCATGTGGGCATTGATAGTGAGCAGTTCATACTATGGCTTTATTCACAGGTACAGAATTTGGTCCATTCTCTGCAGCCTGAGGGTGAACGCAGATCTTCTGCCCAACGAGCAACTTGCAACATCAGTCTGACACTGTTTGATTTAAGAGTCTGGGGGGAGTTATTCCACATAACTGCCATGGAAACCAGCAGTGGTACCTAGCCTGTTGAATCGGGGAGGGGGTGGGAGTGGAGGAAAAAGATACATGATAGATGTTAGAAAACACAAAATTAAAACTGATTTGCTCTCCTCTCCACGCAGGCTGCTTTGACTTTAACATCTTTATCTTTTTTTTTTTCCTCTAGTAATATTGAGAGGATTACCTTTGTTGGCCCCTGGGTGGTTACTGTGTGATTTTACTGTTATTAAATCTATTGTAAACTGCTTCATTATTCCCGGCTCAAATTCTCTCTTTCCTCTAATCCTCCCACCACCTTTGCAGCAGTCCTGTGGCACGGACCCTCAGGAAGTAAGGGAGCGGGCCACGGTCTTGCAGACTAAATTTGAAGACCACGTTCACTCCAGCGAGGGGACTGTCCGGTGGGCAAAGAAAGGTCAGTGTGTTTCTGTTCAGCTTAATCCAGAAGGGCTTACAAAAGCTGCCAAGGTTTTCTTCTGGGGGAGAGCTTCAGGGGAAAGGCCTAGAAGAAACATTTTGGGGCCATTGGGCTCTGTAGGGGGTTGAGATGAGCCCAGAAGGCTTTGTGATGATATTAAATGTCAATTTCTTGCATTCCCATTTTACGTGCAAATGAGGTTTAATCTTGGCTTTCGATAGGATTCACATCAAGGGCTCTGACCCAATTGCATGAGAGAATAGATTGTGTTATGCTGGGGAGGTCATGGGTGACTTGCTTAACCACATCCTGGTCCAATACTCCTTAGATGCTTTCAGTTTACACCAGGGATGAATTTGGAGCCTGTAAGACAGGATGCCTTGGGAGCAGCTCTTAACAGGCAAGGATCTTAAACTGGAGGTTGTTGCGTGGAATGGGAGAAAAATGAGAGAATGGGGAACTACTCAGAAAGGCAGGAAGGAGAAAAATGGGGATGGATTTAATAACTGTAGCCCGGTGCAGATCTGGGCTTTTGGGACTTGATTTCCCATCTTTGCCAAACACTTGTCACTGAGCAGTACAAGAAACTTCTCTTCTGCTTTTCAATTTGGACAATCCAGAGGAAAGCAAATTTGGAGGAAAGATGACAAACTTGCTGGGAATGTTGTAGGAAAACAAACACTAAGCACTCTCCTGACAGGAGCCAAAAAAAGTGGTGCAGCTTAGGCACCCCTCTTCTGTGTATTGTTCTGTTGCCCAGTAAGGCTGACCTGGGTGTAGTTAATGTTCCAGGTACATGAAGATCACATTGATCTGTGTCAAATCCTGCTGTCTGTGTCTGTATACAACTCCTGTTGTTTTCTGCAGCATTTCCAGTTAGGTTTGGATGAATTTTAATGGTGTACATCATTCTTGTTTACCTGCTGTATGTGTGTGCGCACAAGTGTCCCGCATGTGCTAAACTGCGTAAATTGCATGCTGAGGGGTCCAAAACCAAATGGGGAAATTGGCCTTTGAGATGTGCAGTGTCATCACAGAAACTGGGTAAGGGAAGGCTGTTCTCAAGATAGAAGTGAAGTTAAACATTAAAATTGTTTGGAATCCTGAGAAGTGATCATTCAAGAGGTCAAAGGTGCTGGTTTTTTATGAATGTTGTACTAACTTGTTAGGTGATGACACAGCAGAAAGACTAATGCTCATTCCACCTGCTTACCCCAAACTATTCTGCATGCTTTTAATGGTGCATGGTTGTACTGATATACTTGAAATCTTACTGTTTCAGTCTGCTCTACCCCATGCCACTGCATGTCACTTTACTGATTCTCGCACGCACACACACTCCAATAGTTGCAGAGCTGATTTTTTTTCTCCTCAGAGCTTTGTAGTACCTTTCTCCTACAGTGAAAGTGTTAGAAGCTGCAACTCAAGTGGCTTGCACCCATTTTCAGGTTGTGTTGTGCTACTTGACTGGTGTAATTACTTTTACAGCTGCACTTTTAAGTCCTCAGTCTCAAAGCATGTGACTAATATGATCATAATCCTTGATTCTGCATGGATGAGCTTCTTGGTGCTCCCCTGGGATTCGTCATACCCCATGCAAACTTCTAACCTAAACTGGCTGGTGTTGAACAACCAAATGGCTCTGCTTACCCTTGGAAAACCTCTGTGGTTTCTCTGTACTGCGTATGTCACTGTGCACACACATCCACACACACACTTGTTGCTGACCTCAGCACTAAGACTTCTTTAGCCATGGACAAGAAGTGCAGAAAATAGATCAGGAAATGCTGAAATGTTGTGCATCCCATTTATCTTGTACAGGAGCACTCCACCTCTTTTTCCTACTCTTCTATCTACATATGCAAATTTTCCACTGCTGAGTGGCTTCCATAAGCCCCCTCTTCCTCCCCTCTGCGCCAGGCATCATGAATAATTAACATGGCAGCTGGCTTTTGCTTTCATGGCAGACAATCAATTGGAAGCTGTGCCAGAGATGCATTTGTTTCTTTCTCTTTTTCCCTTTTTCCCTGTTTTCTGACCTAGTCAATGTTAATAAGCAGTGTTTTCACTGCAGCCTGCTTTCAAAAGGCGAGTGGCTCCCTGCCCGCTCACCCCTTCTGCCTCTTGGCCCCGTATTTTCCAAACTCAAATCAAATGGTTCACTGAAGGTGCTGCCCTTCAAACTTGATTGACGATCAGCAGTGAGATGGGTGGGAGGAGGGGTATGGCTGGGCTTTGCTACCTGAAGGACAAATCTCATGAAGCGTGGAGCCCCTTTTGGGAAATAGACGACTATTTGAGGAGTTGCATGGTGATGGGCACTCTGTTTTGGAGTTGAGGGGCAGGTAGAGCTCAGGAGACTGATTCCTTCATGCCACTGAGGTTACAGTAAGTGACAGGACAAGGGGGAATGGTTTTAAACAAGAAGATGGTCGATTAGATACTAGAAGTTCTTCACTATAGGGATAATGAGACAGTAGAACAGGTTGTCCAGGAGAGCTGTGGATGCCCCATCATTCAGTGTTCAAGGCCAAGTTGGATGAGGCTTAGAGCAACTTGATCTAGTGCAACATGGCAGGGGGGTTGGAACTGGATGAGCTTTAAGGTCCTTTCCAACCCAAACCATTCTGTGATTCTGTGAAACCCTGCTTGTCTCCTTCATGTTTCCCCATTTTATAGCCACTAGTTGAGTATTCTGCCTCATTTTTTCTGGTCTCAGCCCCTGTGTGTTTACAGGGGCAGCAGAGTTACAGGAGCCTACTACTGTGGCACGATGCTTGAATCCTTAGCAGTTTTGGTGCATGCTTGCTCCCTGTTCCCACATGCTTTATGCACTGGCATAGTGCCTCCACCAGTTTATCCAGCTGTGTGGCTGAGGCTGCACCCTTCGGGCCAGCGCTGGGAACTGGCTGCCAGCTGAGAGCATGGTGACCAGGTTATGTCACCTGTCTCACTTTCATATCTCATTACCCTCTTGTCCGCTGTTAAAAACAACACCACTCCAACCTATGTAACCTCCATCAGATGTAGCGTGCCTTTTTTTTTAACTTTGACTTTCCACACTTAGATTTCCTATAGGAAAGTGGAAATGCATGGGTAGAAAGGACCAACCTAAATCCACTCACTTACCTGCATGCAAGTCTGAATCCCACCACAGGCCAGTATACGTTGCCTTAGACTCATATTGGAATGGCAAAACCAGTAGCAGCTCAGGCAGTTTGCTCCTGTGGCATTAAGATGAGATACCCTTTGTGTGAGTTCTGGTGTGACCAGCACTGTTTCTAGTCTTTCTGAGTTGCATTCATAAAGCTCTATCTCCCTGATTATAAAATTATGAAAGAATTTCAACTTAAAAAAAAAAAAAAGAAAAGCTAAAATTGCACATAAAAGCCGTAAAACATGACTCTGGCAACAATGAGAGGTCTGAAGACCTAATGGTAAAGATTTAAAAAAGGATCACACCCACAGAGGTCTTCATTTGAATCTCATGGTGCTGTGGTGAACATTAGCAGCTCTGAGCTCCTCAGAGGTCAGACAGTTGCAGGAGCTGAGGTTTTGACCTGCAGGTATGGCAGGATTGTTAGCTCAGCTTTGGGTTAGTGTCCTGCAGCTTGCTCTGGCTTTACATGCTCTGACTCAGGACTGGATCTGACTGTTGTCTGTCAGGACTTTGGGAAGAATGGGGCCTTTGACACTTTGATTCTCTAACTCTGATCAGGGGAGCTAGTACCAGCAGCCTTTCCTGCCCAAAGAACTGTGGAGGTGAGCTCAGCCTTCCTAATAACAGGATCTTTAGTATCAACCATTTCGAATGCTGTGAGAAAGAGAGCTATATTGGCTCCAATGGGACCAGAGTCAGAGCAGGAGCAAGTTCATATTATTTCTTTTGAAGAGTTACACCTTCTCATAGCAGGTGAATTGGACCAATAACTTTATGAAAAAAAAAACCCAGCAGAATAGAGTTTTTGAGAGCGTTTGAGCTGGTTTATAAGCCCTCAGAAGCATGACCTTTAGATTAGGCACAGAGATGAAGTGTCTGGAATTTAGAATTCTCTTTTTGGGAAAACATGGGTCTCTTGCTGCTCACATGCCTCTAAGAGTAACATTGTGAAATTGGGAAGAAGGTGCAAAAAACTCAATCTTTTCTTCTCATCGATTGGGAAAAGGAGTTCACTTTACTCAGTAAACAGAGCTTTGATGGATTCCCTGGGTCCTTCCAGGAGCTGATCTGCTAAAATGACATTTTTATTACTGTTCATAAACTCCAATCTCTGGCTGCTGCCAAGAGATTAGACATAAGCTGTGGGCAAACTTGCTGGTCCAGTGGCTCAACAGGCAAGGGCAGGAGAGGTTAGAGTTTAGAGCTCACTGCTGTCAGGGGTTGAGAGGGAGAGAATGATGTAGATGGTGGATGGAGTAAGGGCTGGGGGGGGACACAGGAGGTTTAGCAAGCAGAAGGGCAGCAGAGGATTGAAGGGAGGTGTTTTCTGAGCTGTAGAGTTTCCCTACTAAAAGTCCCTCTATTCCCCATAGCAGAGGGGACAGCCTGGGTGTAGTTAATGTTCTGGATATGTGAAGAGCGGTGGTACTGTTCGTATTAGTGGATGATCGACTTTAGAGCAATGAGCCCTGAGGGAAGGGCATTACAGGAATATAAGGATGTGAAGCAAAATTTGCATGCAATTCTATTACTTTTTTTTTCCTTTTGAGAAGGTGAGCTCTGTTCTCAGTGTAATGATGAGTCAGGAAATCCAGCTGGCTCTCGGATATTATAAGGGACTAGCTAGTAACTGGTAAAAAATGCACGGACTACTGAGACTGTAATATCAGAGGACTCTTCTTATGCGCTCTCTATGCTTCTTTTTCCCTCTCTTCATCCCTGTCTCTCCATTCCTTCTCTCCCCTTATCTGCTACCACTGATGTCAATGACTCTTCCTGTGAGGTGTACTATAGACATCACCCTTTCTGGCAGAAGGGGCATCCTTGCAAGAGTCAAACCTAATGCAACTTAATGTAGCTTTGTTTCAGTTCCTAGCACTTCTCCACCACCTACTTTCTCCTTTTAGGATTGTATTAGTACTATACAACCTTCACAGATTTTTAACATACCAACCTTTTCTACCAGCTGCTGACCAGAAGGTGTCCCAAAGGACAAGGCCAATGTCGTTTCAACTGGAACAGCTGAATCTTTAAGTATATATATATAAAATGCAATAGCAAACAGAATTAACTCTTTTTTTCTTTCCTTCCCCCAGCACTGCAGTCTTTCCTTTGTGCCTATACCACCTATCCCAGGAACCTCAAGCACATCTTCCACATCAAATCTCTCCACCTGGGTCATTTGGCCAAGAGCTTTGGCCTGAGAGATGCCCCCCAGAACCTGACTGCTTTTCCAGCTGCAGGATCAAAGAAGAAAGCCAAACCAAGACCAAAAAGGTAGGCCAAATTGATGTTTCTGAGCTGAGGAGCACCACATGACAAACTGTGGTGTGCTTTGCTCCTCAAGGTGATTGTGCTTGCTGCAGGAATCCTAGAGTGGTTTGAGTTGGAAGGGACCTTTCAAGACCATCTAATCCAATGCCGCTGTCATGAGCAGGTCATGTCTGACTGTTCCAGAGAGACTAAATGATGTTGACCCATTGGTTTAGATTGCATTGCTCTCTGAGCTGTTGTTTCATTCCCCTTTTTCTAATAGCTTTAGGGAGCCTAAAAATTACATTTATTAAACCAACTTGGTTGAATATTTGAGTGGTAATTGAGATGCTTTTTTCTGAAGAAAGCTGCTAAGTGTGGAGGTGCACTTACACTGACTAGCCTGGGTTTTGCTGTAGCTTTTCTATTGTCTGATTACTTGAAAAATAACATCTCCTGTGAGTCTTATGAGCAAGAACAGCCTGGATTTTATTTATTTATACTTCACTGAAGAGCTACCTTGAAGGATGAGGAATGGTACAGGCAATATTCCAGAGCAAAGAATGAGACTTCCCGTATATTGATTCTCTTTCTTGCACAGGTCATGGTACGTAGAGCTCCAGCAGCAGTTCTGTTGTCAAGGCCAAGCACCTCCATAGTAGAAACTGCCAGATTTTTTCCCATTCATATGCCCACTGCCAGTCGCATGGTCCTATGGAGAGCTATGATCCCTGGCTCAGGATCAACTGCACAGCAGCTCTTTGTCCTCATCCCTCCCTAGGGAAAGCCTCTCACAGATACAGTTGTGCTTATAAGTACTTGCTGTTGGTGTACGGCATGGGATGATAAAAGCATCAAGGAAATAGCAGAAAAATTAGTGTTTTCACTTCTCTAATTTGAAGTTGACTGTCCTGCACATGATGAGCAAGACTGTGTAAGTGCTGATTTATCTCACAAGATGGTTTCTTCCTTCCTGGCCTTGACAAATACCACTGCATCAGAAGCAAAATGTTTGTTTTACTGTCTTTCTAAAGGCCTTCTGTGGCCTCCTATGGCATTTTTTATCACCTTTTCTTACACTAGACAGCCAGTCTTTTGTAGCCTTTCTCCTGCACTTTCACCAAAGATTTCCTGGCTGTCAGATTTGCAATGGGACAAATGTGTCCATCCTCCCAGAATGTTCAGCTGCAACTTGGACTGCCTGTTCCTCTCCCTGTGAAGACATCAGCTTCGTGCCTGAGAGAAAAGGGAAGACTGCAGTGTATTTTATTTTGTTATTAATTGTATGAATGACTAGTTATGTAAGTACAAGCCCAAATCAAAAGGCAGATCTGTTGGTAGAAATGATCCTCCTACAAACTTGGTCACTGCTGCCTGTGTGTTTAAGTAGTTCTGCAGAAAACATTGTTGCAAAATCCTGTGGGATCTCTCCAAGAAAAGTCTGTAGCAAACCTAGAGTTACAGCTCTGTCCTCTTTGGTGTGTGGACAGGGCTGTTCGAAGTACTCCTTTCTTCTGGTAGGAATTTGAGGCTCCGTGATGCTTCTGGAGGAGCAGAGTCCTGAATCCTCTTCTCCACTTGAAACAGAGCTAAAGATACTCAGTACATCTAATCCTAGTTATTTTGAGTTGGTTCCATAGGATGGATAATCCTCCCTTTTGAGATTACAACATTAAGGGCTTGCTGCCCTCCCTAGCACAGTGGAAAGATGCAAACCTCTGGCTTGGCAGGAGAATCACTGCAGTAATTCAAAGTAGGAAAATCTTTTTTCTTTTATCAGTGTCAGTTGTGACTCCTTACATGTAATTGTTGCTGCAAACTCCATTAGCAACTGTTAGCCATTAATGCACTAATCCATATAATTGTTCCTGGGCTGGTGACATCTCTCGCACATGTACATATCCTGGGGGGGGGGGGGGGGTTAGAAGAGAAGGAGAAGGGATTTTAAAATAAAAAGTTGGAGACCACATTGTCCTGCTTTGAGAAGCCACCAGGGACAGGCCACTGATCTGCCTCCTGCTTCAGCTGACCCTCACCAGCAGATGGGCAACAGGATGGGAATGCCCCTGTGAGCAAGGGATTTAACGGAGCTTTATTTCAGGAAGAATAGCCTGATTAGCCGATAAAGAGCATGTAAGATGGTATGGGGTGGGCTTTGATGTCTTGCTGGCCCAGCAGGGTGTCAAGCTATGACTGACAGTAGCGTGTCATAGGATTACTTGGCCTGCAACAATGCCTCTCTCTGTTCCTATGATGTTGCTACTCTGTTAGAGCTACTTTTTCCCTTGTTATGAACCTCTTTTAGACAGAGACCCTCCTCCCCAAGTCTTCATCCTATTATAGTACAGACAAGCTCAATATACAGTAGGTAGTTTATGCACAGGACGTGTAGGGTTGGGGGATGTGGAGGTGTTAGAACAAATGGTCTGAGAGTGATTTGAAAGCTCATTTGCACGTGGATCAAATAATTGCAGCTCAGGGAAAGTAGGCAGACTTTGCACAGGTTCATCATGGCTCAAGTGCCAGATTTCCAATCCAGGAGCATCTGGAAAGCTAAGACCCTGCAGAAATAGCCAAAGTTGTGACGTGCAACAATTGTTCTTGCTTGTGAACCTTGTTTCTAACCAACTTTCCCCGTGTCTGCTTAAAAAAAGACCCAAAATGGAGAGAAGATACGTTAGTATTTATAGGATAGTTTAGAAAAAGTGAATATAGATTCGAATTCAGTCTCCACTAGCATAAATTCAAGATAGTGCTGTTAACTTACAGCGGAATGCTTTTGATTTCACACTCAAAATTTAGCCTGCTATTTAGAAGACAAATGGCTTTTAACTGTAAAATGCAAGGCTTGAAATTATAATAGCATAGTCACAGAGCAATCTTTTTAATTATATTTCCTATGTGATACTGTGAGTGATGGTTGTCGTATTACACATTGTCTCCAGACATCTGATACTTGTTTTTAACCAGTCTGCTCACTAAAGCCTCATCTCTCAGCACCTGCCCAGAGAATAAAGAACAGGCAGTCCAGGTTGAAAGTGGGGTAAAGGCAATCATTAAATGTTTCCTTAAGAGGACAAAGAAAACTCTTCATTTCTTTTGAAGTCTCCTTTTGTGCTTAGCACCTCCTTAGAGAGCCTGCTTGGGGAAGGTGAGGCAGCAAGACAGAGAGCCAGGTGTGTGATGGCTCAGTGCTGAAATGTGGAAGCAGCCCTCTCCTTCTGAAGCCCATGTACAATTTTCATGTATTTTGTAGATGTCTGTGCAGACCAACTGTCCCCTCATCTGTGGTGATTCTTGCAAAACCCCATCTGAAAATGGTAAATAATTGCTCATGATTTTTTTTGAAAGTCAAAATGGTGCATTTAGGTAAGAGGTGAACGCATGAACCAGATACTGTGTATTAAGTTACAGTAGTACATCAGCTTAGTAAGTGTCCAGGCTCATGCTTATACTGAGGGGTAGACGTAAGGAAGCTGATCCCACTTCCATTGAGGGATTAACTGTCTCTCGTTCACTGCAGAGAAGCAGCATGCACAGGAAGTAGCTGACATGCCAGATAGACATGGGCTTTGACTCATTCACAATGCAGATGCCAAAGACCTATTGCCATTCCACCAAGCATCCCTGTGCTACTCAATCTTTTGCATTTTGGGTCAGTGGGGTTTTATGAAATTCTGTGGTGACTGATGGTCTGTTTTCTCCTTTTGAACTCTGGAAGGCTGGTGTATGTCCCCAAAGGGTTTCGCTGTGGTGAGGAGTTGCAGCTTAATTTGCTCTGTTTGTGAATTCAAGCCTTTACAAAGAAAGAAATAAATCTTTAAGTTCAATAGATTCTGTTGAACTCATTGCTACGGCATTTCTGTGATGCCAGAAATGCTTCAGAAAGATTGAATACACATGTGAGTATCACATATATTCATAGTTGCTATAGCATGTGCAAAAAGAGAGTATAAAAATTAAAAGGAAAATCCCCTCATGCTTCAGAGTTTAAGGCCAACCCTCAACTAAAACGGGATCAAGAAAAAGTGTCCAGGGTACTTCCATTTGAAGGAATTTATTTACGTCATTAATACAGTACTGTTGCCCTGAATATGGATATCATCATGCCCCAAAGGTTTTGGCTGCAAGATTATTGTACTAATTCTTTCTTCAGCATTTGGTGGTCAGATAGAATTAGACTCCTGCTGGGAAATGTATCTTGTAACCCTGTGTGTCCTCCTTTGTATGGCAGGGCAGCAGTCTCCTTTGGGTGAAAGCTAGTAGCCTCTTACCTTCTGTCTTACCTCGTATATTTGATTCCACTTTTGAACACCTTGGCACTGACAATTTTGGAAAGACTAATGCGTCTATTGACAGGGCATGCGAATCAAGGCTGCAGCTGGGTCTCCCTGCACAGCAATTGTATAATCATTAGAAGCAGTTTCCCTGCCAGTTTTTGTGTGCCATTTATAGCTTTCCTAATATCACTTAATTAGTCAAAATGCAAGTTTGGAATTCTGCCTGCTGGGAATTTCCCTTGGTTTGGGCAGTCTGCTCTAGAAAGCCAGACTGGAGCTCAGGTAAGAGTGTGTATTCATGGACTGGAGTGCAAATGGACTCAAAAATTAGAGTAAGAGCCATGGCTATTGTGAAAGGAAACATCACCCTCAGACTTTGTTAAGGCAGTTCAGGGAAACAGATGAGTCCTGCTTACCGCATCATGATGTTATAAAAAAAATCCTATCATGAGGCTTTGTAATTGTAAAATCCATCTGATTGATACCTGCATACAGCAATACCTTTTATCAGTGTCCTCTTTCACCATGGCTTCAGCACAGAGCCTTTGCTCTGTCTTTGGGCGAAATAGTAGGGCTTGCACGTGGGGCTGGAAAACTTCTGTGCTGTTTGGTACACACCAAAAAATGATCAGCTCTCTCTAACTGAAATATATACTGTCCTTTAGCATAGGAGAGAGCCTGACAGAAGCAAGAATCCTGGGAGGTTTCCAGCCTTCCAGAGGTGCTTTTGTCCTTTCCCTGCAGGGTGAAGACCAAGGGATGGTAACGAAGGTAGGGGGTTTTGTTTCCTTATGTGTAGCTGAAGTACAGTTCACTTCAGTAGGGGTAAGGTGGGCTTTACTGTTTAGCACATCTTAGTATGAAGCCTGCTCTGATGGTTCTGGAACAGCACTTGATGCTCAATTCTGACTAGGTAATAATTTTCCTTGAACATCTCAAGCTAGGGTTTGCATGAGCTGGTACAAAGTAGCTAGGCCATCTGTTGACTTGTCGAGAGCAGTGTAGGATTGCTGATGAATTTCTTGCCCCCACCCCACAAAAAAACAGCAACAGACAATTCAAACCCAAACAGGGTTGCATTGGCTGCAGATGGTTCATCCAATGCTATAAGTAGAAAAAGCAGGTGTTGCAGCAGCCTTGGACCAGAGGTAACCCAGCTCTGCCACTGGCACAATTTCAAAGAGCTGTTGGAGATGCTGTCAGGCAGATTGATAGTGTTATCCATGTTGAAATGTTTTCTGATAAATGAAACAGCCTACTCTTGCCTGCTCCAAAGACACGCCATGAGTTCTGGGACTATGTGTCAGAACTTAATACTCCTCCTTCCTCAGCTGGGAGCCTTTGGTTGCTGCAGATGCTGCGTGTTGGTTAAAGATCACTGTACTTGCTGCATTGTGTTGCACCAGCATTTCACACAGCTCAAGACACAGGAATAGACAGCAGTGCCAACCAAGTTGAAGGAGACATCTCTGAGAGCAACCTCACTCACCATTTGGGTAATAAGGCTAGCAGAGGCATCTTCTAAGCCATTGAAAGATACCCAAGAAACCACACATATATGTGGACCTTTGTTCTGGCCTGTAGGAGTTTTTGGCTTGGAGATCAGTTTGTGCTTCAGGTCTCTTGACAAAGCAGGTGTGTCATTGAAATACAGAATTCTGAAGTGAAAATGCAAAATGATGTCATACTCTTTCACTGTTTTACTGCTGCCAGTTGGTCCTTTCACACCCCAGTGTTTGAGAGTCTCCAAATCCAGGATGATGGTTTGCATATTGTAATGAATTCAGTCTGATGAAATCAGCTGGTGAAACTAAATAGTTCTTTTACAATCTGACAGGTAATGTGTGTGGGATGAGTGGGATGTTACATAGAAACGTAACAGCTTATGTATGCTTTTCTTCTTCTGTTTGTGACTTGGAGCTGTCCATGGGATCCTCAAAGCTTAGTTCAGTGTACTTGTCTTTGGGGTGTTTTTTGCCATAGTATTATAGTCCTAGTTACTCTACCATCTTGTTGCTAGCGATTGTGGAATTCAATGGATCATGTCTTCAGAGCTTGCAAAGCCATCAGTCACCGACGGTGTGCGGAAGTCACAAATTGAGTGCATTGAAGGCGTGTATATGTAAGTCAGGTGAGACTTCTGTGGTGAGAGCAGAAGACAAAGCTGGAAACAACAGAGAGGATTTGAGGCTAATCAGCTGTGCTGCAAGTATTGACCTGCTTGGGTTTTTTGCCTTGTTTTGTCTTGAATCTTTTCTGATACTCCTGAGCAAAGTTGAGAGTCAAGTGGCCAGAAAAGGAGACCAATCCAAATCATTCAGGTTTCTTCTGAGGTTGGGCAGCACCAGCCTCACTGGAGTTCACTGAGTTGGGCAGCACTGTGGCTCCTGAGTGAGATGGGGAAGGGGAGCAGTGTGCTGGGGTGGCTCTGTAGGTGGAAGTAGAAGGAAATTGAAGCAGAGGAAAGAAATTTTTATTCTCTTTCCTTCCCTGAGCACTTTTTGCCTCTTTCTTCCAGATGCTCCTCTCCTGCCTTTTCCTCATTCAGAGATGCATTTAGCAAGATTCACAAGTTTCTCATGTTTAAAGAGTGAATAAAATTATTTGGGTTTTCTGAAGGAGGGCAGAGCTTTATTGTCTTTAAAAGTTTCTGTCTGGCCTGGTCTTTCCCAGACTTTAAGGATGTAACAAAGCCATTTGGGGACAGTTTCTCTGTTTCCTTATTGTCTCTCTGCTGAGACTCTGAGTACCAGTTTTAGTGAGGTTGCAGCTTAATTACAGATGTGCACAGATAGCTGTAAACCCAGGTCTTTTATTCCTTCCACTGTCTCCTTTAGGAGGAGAAGTGGTTTTTCAGACCATCCCAAGCAATTACTAGGCTTTCTGCCTTCCATTCCTCACTGTGCAAAGCACCTTTCTCTCCCCTTGATAATGAGGCAGGTAGATCTTAGAGTGATATGGCTTTTGCCCTGTTCCTCAAACATAAAGCCCAAAGCAGTGGTTGTTCTGGGGTTAAGCCTTGCAAATGAAGGGGTTATGTGTCCCTCACTTGAAGTTAGAAGGTGGTGCTTACTCATCTCTGCTGGCTGCTCTTGCCTACTTACCAGTTCCCATCTGTCTTTGATGTGAGTCCTGATATCCCGGTTCTGGCATAAAAGAACAGTAGTCCAGTGGTGTTTCTGCCTGGCATCCAGTATGTCACAGCACTGAACACGCAGTGTGCTGGACAGTAACACAGGGAAGTCAGATCACTTGTGTTCAGGGACCGGTTCTTCCTAACTCATATGTTGGGGCTGCTTTCTTTTCTGAGTTATGACTTCTCTATTCCTGTCTCATTTCCCCCCAGCTAATAAAAGTAGCTATTTTCTCATCTGTTTGAACATTCCTTTCTCCTTTAAGCCCTGCTGAAGTCTTGCCACTGTAGCACATTGGGATGGGTCAGTCATTAGTGATTTTTTTTTTTTCCCCTGCAAGTTCCCTTTAGCTGCACTGTTTTCTAATTCCCACCTAAATACTGACTGTGTTTGGAGGGAGGAATTGAAAGGGCTGGGGATTTCTCTGCCCATTATCAACATGATGTGTTCTCATTAGGGCTCAATATAGTGTGATATCTAGACATGAGATCACAGAAAGAGATGCTGACAGTCCAGGTGTTTATCCAGTGATGGGAACAAGGATTCTGTCTGTGTTGCAATTGCATCTTAAATTCACAGCCT
Source organism: Loriculus beryllinus (assembly GCA_039877255.1). Taxonomy (NCBI): domain Eukaryota; kingdom Metazoa; phylum Chordata; class Aves; order Psittaciformes; family Psittacidae; genus Loriculus; species Loriculus beryllinus. The sequence goes on from JBCJKH010036280.1 coordinate 53,038, forward strand.
TCCTGTGAAGCTTTTTGCCATAGTACCACCACATAACTCTCTTAAATCAACATCACACAAGCCTTTGGCAACACGGAAAACGCAGCTATCCCAGGTTATGAGGTGGGAGGATGGACATAAAGGCCAAGGAGATTAAATACCTTGCCCAAGGATGCTCAGGGGGTGAGTGTCAAGGTCTTGCTCTGTTCTCTTGGGCTTTGTCTCATAACCACAGGGCACCTTTCCTCACTGATGTTATCTTGGCTGCTTTGGTAGAGCCCCAGAGACTTTCACCAATTAAGCAGAGAAGGGAATTTACAGGTTTACAACAGGAATCAGAATCCAGCCAGGGATCCTGACCTGGGGCATTTTTCCTGATGTACTGTCACTGCAGACTCTTGCTGTTGCTGGTGGCTCTTCCATCTCATGGTTATGCAGGGCCTTGACAGCTGCTTTTCTTCCCTCAGCAATCAGCACAGGTTCCACAGCACAGCTCCATTGATTTTTGTGGCCCTGGTTAGAGGAAGAAACCTCCCTTCTCCCTGCATCCTGGCTTTTCTGTGTACAGCTGATCACCACAGCAGGGGGTATTGATTTACTAATTGGGCAATGATTTCACCTGATTGATAATAAAGTGTTGGACATCCTCCCTGCTGAGCTGAAACTCAGCCGGGCAGCTACTGGTGGATTACTTGTCCTTTTGCAGCAGATAGTTCCCTGTTGTTAAGTAAACTGATCTGTTGCTTGGTAACCCTCAAATTACTGTAGTAAATGCTTGGAGACAATGAAAGTGTCAAACAGAAACTTTATCAAGTGATGGAGGGGCCTGAGCAGAGGATACAGCTGCATTACCAAGTTCTTGCAACAGAGCTGGGCTGGTTGAGGGCACACCTTGGCCTGCCACCTGCAAACACCCCTCTGTGCTGCTGGGGTTTGTGCATTCAGGAAGGCAGTTGGACAAGGCACATCTGTTGTGAAGGTGCTGCAGGTACAGCTCTACCAACAGCACATTTGCTTCATTAGCTGTGTGGTTGCTTTTGAGTTCATTCTGTCTTTTTGTCTCATTTCTGTGGGTTCAGGCTGGGTGGTAGCTGTGTGTCTTATTTCTCTGGTATGTCTGGTCTCTGGTCCTTCTGCTTGAACATTTAATTAGAGTGAGAGAATGGAAGCTACACTGAAGGTAGCAGAGTCTTCTTGCCTGTGTATTCCAGGCTTTCCCTTCTAGGGAAAACTGTCAGTGGTAATCATCACACCATCCTTTTTATCATTCTGATCCATCCTTCCAAACCCACTCCAGTCATCAAACCTACACAGAGATGGAAAACAAGCTGTGGGAAAGGGGGCAGGCAAATACCCCAGATAGCCAAGAGTTTTCTTCCCTTGTCTTCTTTATGTGTTTGGCCTAATGAATGGGTTGATCTGTTGCTGTAGCCAAAAATGCTTCCTTCTTCTGTCATCTCCAGCACCATTCTGGACACCTGGAAGATCTATGCAAAGCAGTACTATATGGTGTCAACCTCCAGGGCTGCTGCCATCTGTGTGTTGTTGTAAATGCACACTGGCATGAATGAGGGGCTTCTCTTCTGTTTCCTCGTATTTAGAAGGACAGATAGATTTCTTTTTACTCTTGGAAAATTTTGGGCTCTGTTACTGGTCTGTATTATAAAGACGAGAGTGGGATGTGCAGACACCAAGAGCTGTGGATACTCCTTCTGCCCAGGACTATGGGAACATGGTAGGGAACAATAGGTCCTGCAGCTTAAATGAGTGAGAGTGATAGCAGCACTGAGGATGAGATTTGGCCAAGGTTATAGAGCAGGGGCAGAACTTGTGGTGGAAAAATGCTGAGCAGGTTTTTATATTTATAGCTGGCAGTTTAGGGCTACAGGGAGATCCATGCTGGAGTTTAGTGGCTGGACAGAATGCAGCTACCTTTGCAAAAGCTGTTCTCTGGAGAGAGAGGCTGTAAGGTGCATGTGATGTCTGCAGGACACTGCAAGAAAAGTCTGTTGGGTTTAAACTCCAGACTTTTTTTTTGCTTGTTTGTGTGGAGGGTTCGTGTTTCCAAGCTCTGGGAATCAGTTCTGTTTATAAAATGTTTCCATTGCTCAGTGTCTTAAGGCTGTTAGGGGTTTTTTATTATTATTATTCTAATTTTCAAACTGCTGTGTCACCTAATTCATCAGCCTTCAGCGCACAACCTGCCTCCTGCTCCCCACCACCTCTGCAAGAGCATTTGTACAGAACAAAGGCTTGCTTTTAAAAACGGCATGATATTTTGCCACCTTTGTGAAAACCTGTCACAACAATATCTAATTTTGCATGAGACAGAATTTCAAATCAAGCCTCAAGAAAAGGAAGCTGTTCTTCTGCTAATGCGCAAATGTCACTTTCCAGGGCTGTAAAATAAGTACCCCACCTCGCAGCATTTCAGAGAGAAGGAAATCTAATTCCTCTTATCTTCCATCTGCCCAGGTCTGACCTTCTCAAGAAGACCCGTGGCAAACATTGCCTTGCTGAGATCTTGCGATCTGAATATTCCAGTGGGATGGACACGGGTGTATCCAAGGTCAAGAAGAAGAAAAAGCAGAGAAAACCTGGCAACCAGCAGATTCCAGCATAAGTCGAGACCTTCCAGTGGTTGGATGCAAAACCTGCTTGAGTACCTCTGCTGGGGATCAGGGTGACCTGCCAGATCAACACAGGAGTGTTTCAATTTATCAGGCAAATATGGGAGGGATCTTGTTTTCTTGGCCTCCTCCCTTTCATTCCATAGGTCCAAACGGAACTGAATCCAGGCGTGTCCTGTTGCACTGCTGCAATTGAATGTGGCTTCATAGAGATGCACCACATTTCTAAGGTGGGTTTTTGCAAGAAAAATAAAAAAGGATAAATATGTTTTTCAGAAAAATGTGATGTGTCTGTAACATGAAAGTGAGACATGCACTCGGATAGGAGACACTTTCCTGTTTAAAAGAGCTGTAGAAATACTTCAAAATCTGTTTGCTTACTCATTTTTAACCAGATAAACAGTAGTGGCAGAGGAGGTTCTGGGACCATGTTTAAGAGGAGGCTGCCCTTTCCCCTGTCATTATACATAGCTTCACTTCTGTTCCTGTCTTGGGTCACGTAGCCATGTTGCTGCCGCTTTCTCTCCTGCCCTTTGTGCACTGTCTATCCCTGGACACTGATCATTAATCAGATCTTGGCACCTGTAAAGAGTCTCCCCAATTTCAGTGCAAGTGGTAGGATTGTGGAGAACTCTCTTCAGTGTAGTGACACAAGGTCCCTTTGGGGTAGAGCTCATGGGCATAAAACTTCGTGTCAAAACTCATGAGTTTGGGAATGCACATCATGTGGGAAGGAGCCAGTGTGGCATCTAATGATCTCCAGACTTCTCTTTGCCTGCAGCATGTGGTCTCACCTAATTGTGTAGCACAGAGAAAAATATGAAATGTCTTGCCTCTGAACATTAAAGCCTTTATAGGCTCTTGCTAACACTTGCCAGTAGTAACCCCAACTTTCTGGGTTCTCTGTGCTTTGGCTAGGCTGATATTGAGTACATCCCAAGCTGTGGATTTCACTCCTTGCTTATTGGAGAATTGGGATTACTGAGAAAAGAGATGCAGTATGGCCTAAAGGTGTTGAGACCAGCACTCATGCATCGTTGCCCAGCATGCCAAATGGAACCCGAGCTCTAGTGGAGTCAGGGGCAAAGCTCCCCTTGAGTTGGGGCACGGGGGAGAGTGAGTGCTCCCCAAGGCCTGCTGGAGACTTACAACCTCCCCCAGGACTGGCAGGTGAGCACCCACCTCCCTTTGCCTGTCTGCCTCACTGTGCTTCTTCCAACACCTCCTATTACACAAGCTCCAAGCAGTACACACTTGAAAACAGCGCAAAGCTTTCTGCTACCTGTGTGCATCTTCCTGGAGGAAAGCAATTAGGAAGAGCAGCCCATCCATGACCCAAGTCAGGCACCTTGTTTAGTGCAGGACCAGAAAGTGCTAAAATCCAGTGGCAATTTCAAATGCAAGAAGGAAGAAAGTACTGAAAAAGGAGTGTAACCAGATGAAAATGATGCTCACTTTATGACTACAGAATTGAGGGCACTTGCTCAGGGGTATAATGAGTCATAGTAAGCATTGTAGGAGGGAAGCAATTTCCCAAAAGTATTTAATTTCTGAAATAAATGTAACTTTGAGAACCAATATTATTTTTTTTCCTCCCAGGCAGTTACCAAACACGCTGCTTTTACTTAACATTTCAGGAAGATGTTATAAAGAGACCAGAATAAAATTAACCATGTTTTTGCAGAGATAATGAAGTTACCAGCATTTACTAGATTAAGATCACCTGATTCTGTTGTGAGTACTGTTTGGAAGAGCAGTTGGGTTTAAGGCACGTGTCAGCTTAAACAGAAACCTTGTGAGGATGAAAATGACTCAGAGAGAGTGACGCAGAGAGTGTAAGTTTGGGAAGAACTGATCTTGTGCATGAGAAGAAAATACATGACCTTCTCCTGACTGCGACATATGAATTAATAGGGACTATTGGCAAATTCATAATAGTAGGAGTAAAGGCCAACAGCAGATGAGTGAGAGATGTCAGGAAATCTTACTGCCATCTCTATGAGCTGGGAATGTAACATTATAAATGGTTATGATAAATAATGTGATTAAAACAAATAGAATGCCTTTTTCTTCCAGCTTCACCATCTTTTGGGAAGTGGTGCTGGATTACTTGTGGGATTAGGGAAAGGAAGAGGAGGGGATTGTTAAACGCGAAGGTGTTAGAAGGAATACACAGGCATCTGAAGCTAAGCCGAGTTTGCTCTTAATAAGCTTGAAGGCCAACAAGCAAAATGTGTTTGAATTGTAGCTGGATCAGCAGGAACCAAGGTCTGCCCTTGTTTGTGCTTTGGTAGCTCTAGCTTGGCTCTGTGCTGGCTTTGTCCTGGTGCATCACTCAATTCAGGTAGAACCTGGTAGGTCTGAAGTTAATTTGTACTCAACTCAAAGCACCTTATCAGCAGGGCAGGGTATGGGGTGGTACCTGCCTTGGAGCAGGTACAGAACACCACTGACTGCTGTAGGAGCCAGATCCTCCGAGCATCTGAATGCTGGACAAACTGCTGGGAGTCACAGTGGGCTCCCCTGGCAGGAAGCAGGTGGATGTCGCCCTGAACCACTCCTGACTTTATTCCCTCTTGCTCTGAGGTTTGTGGTGTGTTTTGCATGGGTCTTGGCTGGGTGGGAGCTGTCCGCGTAGGTTGTATGGGTGCAGAGATGGGCTCTTGGCAGCGTGCAGTGAATCTGCAGCTCTGGCTGCACCTCTGTTGGCTTTGGTCAGGCTTCATTGTGTCTTGATCGTGGTGAGTGGTAGGGGCCCTGCTGCCCTGCAGCTTGAATTTTCTGTGTTCAGTCTGGAACTGGTGGCACTATGGAGCTTTATGTAAAGCTGCCTGTGAGTCAGACCTGGGCTCGGTCCGGGTTTGCCTTCCCACTGCTCCTTCACTCCCTGCTCTCACACCTGGAGTCCTGCTGCTCCCAGGAGATGCTCTTGTGCCTTTCCTCAGCTGTCCTTTGCTAGCAGTGGGGGCCTGCGTCCTCCCCTGCTCTGCAGCTGGAACATCTTGAGTTTACACTTCAGGGCTTTGGGATAGGAAAAAGGAAGGAGCTCCCCTTGGAACAAAGGTCACAGTTGAACACCTACTTTCAGTGTCTATGTCAAGCACAGTACACCTTCACACTGCGGAGAAGCGCTCATAACTGAGCAGGATAGAAAGCAACAGAGCTCCCTGTCCACAACAACTTATTTTCTCCATAAGCCTGGGGAGAGGGTAGGGAAAGCTCTGACTGTTCAGGCCTTTCCATCCTGGGTTAATTTTGCTTGGTGTTCAGATGAAACCATGAAACAGCTCTGCTAGATACAGTCATGCTGATGTCACTGAATTTGTGTGTGTAGTGCGGTGGAGCAGCTTGTGTTCTCTCTCTGCTCTGAGGGTGGTGGTCCCAATTAAAGCTGTGTCAGGAGGAGAGGAAGATGGCCCTCAAGCTGGGTAAAAGCCCAGAAGGGGCTTGAGAGCCAGGGCTGTGCTTGGTCCTGACAAACCCACTGCACTGTGTCTTGGGTTTAGAGCCCGGGGCTGAAACCAACCACCCATAGCCTGTCTGTTGGAGTCTCTGAGTCCAGAGAGAAACTGGTGGAGTGGAGCTGGTGCAATACTCCAAAGGCTTCCTTAATGGGATCGGTGCTTCTTCTCAGCTCTGCCATTTACACTGCTTCACCTGATTTCAGCACAGCCTGTTCCACCCCGAGGACTTGCCAGGATAACGCCTGCTTGGCACCAACCTCTAGAAATCCAGAGTAGGGTTTCCAGCCTGCTCAGGGACTGCTGTAGGTGGATTCTGATGTTGGATAATGGGGTCCCATCTCAGTCCCTGCACATGAGCTGCAGGTGAGGCTGGGCCTTCAGCAGCTTCTGAGGCTGCTCAGATCCTCCTGCAGAAGATGCTGTTCATGTTGCAAGTGCGGTGCTCTCTGACGGGAGCCTAGAGCCTGTGGTGTCTTCCCTAAACTGATTCATTTTGAGCTTGCCTTGCTTGACTCTGCTGCGAGATCTACCTGGAAGAGATGGCTCCAGCCCTTGTCTCCCCTCTGCAATCCTTCCTTCTCAGCCAGACTCGGCATGGCTGTTTCCTCTTCCTGGAGAGGAGGTTTGGGAAGCCCCTCTCTTCTGGCTCTGCCCCACTCTCCCCCACCATCCTCATGGCACAGACTGGACCCTGTCACTGTGCTAAGCACAGGCTCAGCCCCACTGTTCCAGGGGAGTTTCCAGCTTCTTCCAGATGTGAAATGGCAAATTTAAATATTGCAATTACAAACGTGTAACGAAGCCTTGTACTTCATTAATGTCAGAGGAGGAATCTGCTGCGGCTACAAGGACAATTAAATATTAGAGAATGTCTTTGATTCACATTCCTGCTGTGTAAATGGGAGGAAGGTTGCTGTATGCTCCTTGCCTTAGCGCTCACAAAATGAAAAGCACACCCACTGCAAGTTGTCCTTTGATAGATTTTTAATATGATTTTAAAGAGTTTTGTTTGGCCTCATTCTTATTCAATGAGATTAATTTAAAGCACTTATCCCCTGGGTTTAAGTCAATCCATGTAGGATTTGGGACGGGGGTTTGTTGCCCGGGGAGGGGGTTGTTTGCAGGCCTCTCTGAAAGACTCCTTTCCCACTTCATTAACCCCGAGCTTGGAGCGACCCCCCCCCCCCCCTTCCTCCTCCTCCTCCTCCTCGCCCCAGCCGAGGCCCGGGGATTTACCAAACTCCCCCATTCACATGCAAAGGATCAGCGCGGTCCACAAAGGCCGGGGGCTCTCCCCTCCAGGCGTGGCTCTGCATTTGGCCGAGCCGACAATGACCCTCCCGGCGGGACCGGGGCTACCGGGGTGGGGGGAACCGGGGCAGAGCTCCCGGGACGGGGCCGTCGGGCTGGCACCCGGCCCCGGGGAGCCCCCGGGATCGTTGGGGTCGGGGGGGCCGCAGACAGCCGGGCCGCCGGCTGCACAGGGCCGGGGGGACCCCGCCGCCCATCTGCCGGCGCCCCGGGACGCGAGCCGCTGCCCGGCTGTCCCGGGGACCAGCTGCCGGGCCCGCTGGCCGCGGCCGGATGAGCGACACTTTTAAAGGGTGGAAACAATCCATTTTCCAAAGCGATCATTTAAAGCACTTAGGCAATTATACACTGAAGATTAGCGTTATTAATGCACCAGCGCAGCGGCTACCACCGCGCCGGGCAGCATCGACCCCGTCCTCCTCCTTCTCCTCGCTGCCCCCCAGCTCCGCATGCCGGCACTGGGGCCGGGCCCCGGGGAGCGGGAAGGGGACCACAAGCCCTTGAGGGGATGCTGCCCTTGACGGGAGGTGGGAAAACTGCTCTTTGCTTTTCCCTTTCCCTCGGCGGCCGCTGCTCCGCCAGAGCAAACAAGCGGGAGGGGAAGAAAGGGCCTTGGAGCCGAAACCCGTTTGTTTGTAAAGAAGTTTTATTTCCACATTTAAAAAAGGGGGGAGCGGGAGCGGCGCCCCGGGACCCCCCCGCCCCGGCCGGGCAGGGCCCGGGATACAGACTGACAAGAATCACTTACACAAATACGCCCTCAGGGTTCACAAATAAATAATTCATATACATTTTGCGCAATTTATTTACAATTTGCCGCTTTCTCCCCCCCCCCCCAGCTCCCGCTTTTCTTTCTGTCTTTATTTTTAGTTATGGACGTCCCAAAGTCTCTGTCCGGCCACCGGTTCCTCTCTCCCTTTCCCGGCCCTTCCCTGCGGCGGGACCGGTGCCTCGGTATCGGGGAGTCGTCCGTGACGGGGTAGCTCGGTCCCCACGGCGGCCCTTGGGGAGAGGCGGAGAGGCAAAGCCCCCCCGGGGCAGCCGGTCCCTGCCCGAGCTCCGGGCGGGGGGCACACGGGGATGGGGGCAGGTCTCCGGCTCTGCGTCCTGCCAGACCTGTCCTTGCTTCTTGCGTTCTTTACATATATACTTAAAAAAAGGAGGGGGGAGAGGTCTCATTTATATATATATATATATGTATACTGGGGGGTGAGCGGGAGTCTGTCGCTTGCCCGCTGCCCCAGAGGCGGGGTGGCCCCCTCCAGCCCCCCCGGCCCGGTTGGGTGCCGACGGGGCTGCCCGGGCTGCCGGGGCTCACCGGGGCTGCGCGGCCCGGGGCAGGACGCCGGGCAGCGGGGGCAGGGGCGGCGGGGGCTCGCTGCCGCCCTGCAGTCCGTGGATGAGGATGCGGGGCACCAAGGGTCTCTGTAGGGCGGGGGGCGGCGCGCTGGGTCCGCGGTACAAGTAGAGAGCGGCGCCGGGGTCCAGGTTGGAGACCAGACTCTGCGGGTAGAAGTAGGGAGAGGGGAACATCCTCTGGAGAGCAGAGTAGTTGCCAGCCTCGGCCAGCAGCTCCAGGCCCACCGCCGTCTGCCTTTTCCACTTGGTTCTGGGGGGAACAAGTCGAGAGAAGGGGTCAAGAAGGGTGCTCCAAAAGCTGCTCTTTTTACCCTCTGCAGACCCCGTTTCCTTGTGCATCACTCTCCCTGCTGCTGGTTCGCGGGACCAGTCCCCCCTGGACGGCAGGGATGGGATGGGATGGGATGCAATTGGATGCGATGGGTGGGACCAGTTCACTGTGGGGGGACATAGCCCCCATTAACGGGGCGAGAGGCTCCTCTCGCTGCTGTCCCCGCCGCGCCAGCCCAGCGTGAGCCTCTGGAGGCAGCGGAGCCACAGCCCGCTGGGGATGCAATATCGGGGTGTAAACCCCTTGCGATACAAATCGCGAGCAGCATTTGGGTCCCTTCCGGGGCTATGAATTCCAGATTCGGGATCCCCCAGCGGTCCCCCCGCCGCCGGGCACGGGTGATGCTGCTGCTGCTGCCGCGATGCTCCGGCCCGAGACCCCGGCAGCTCCGCTCTGCCGCCCGGGGCTCCAGGACCGCCGACCCGGGCCGGGGCTACCGGTGCCGGGCCTGGGGGCTGCGGGAGGCCAACGGAGGACACGCGTCGGGCAGAGCGGCGGGGGTATTCGTTTGTGCCATATATATGTATATGGTTCTGTATGTACATATACACGAACCCCCAACGTGTTGATAAGTCGCGGACCTTTGCCGGTGGCGAAGCGGGGCTGGAAAGAGGGGGGAGAGGTTTGGGGTGTGCTAAAACCCGGGGGGAGGGAGGGTCCCGGTGGGGGAGTGGTGTAGCCGATGTCCCCCGTTTCGCGGAGGGTGGCAGTGATAAGCTGTCCGGGTAAATCCACCGAAGCCATCCCTCTCCTCCAGCCCTTCCTCAGATTTGGCGCTGAAGCGCTAAACCTATTTCCACCAGTAAATTGTTCATCATAATAATAATTGTGTAATTACTGTAAAGGGTGTTAATTATTGATGCCCAAAGCAGTAATTGGTATCTATAATTAATGGGCCGATGTGTTATGCTGTTGTGTTTAGCTGGAAAGCCCGGTTCTGCCTCCCCGCCTTGTCGGGGCTGGGGGCACGGATTGTACCCCCAAACCTGCCCCTCCTCGGCATCGGTTCCCTCCTTGTTTTGGGATAAAAGGCCCCCGGGGGGAGGACGACACACCGCACCTCTGCTGGTGCCAGGAGGGGCGTCCCGGGGGGTGGTTGCTGGTTGCCCTGCCTGGTTTGGGGATGTGGGGCCGGGGAAGGGGAGCAGGATGTGACCCCATCGCTGTGAGCAGGAGGGAACGGTGCTTTATTACCTTCTGTTCTGGTACCAGGTTTTCACCTGCGTGTCGGTGAGGTTGAGGGAGGCGGCCAGCTCCATCCTGTCCTGCACGCTCAGGTACTTCTGCCGCTCAAAGCTGCGCTCCAGCTGGGCCAGCTGATGGTCGGTGAAGGCGGTGCGGGCTTTGCGCGGCTTTTTCAGCCGCACAGGGGGGCTGTCCCGGGAGCTGGAGATCTCTCGGTCCCCTTCTTCTTTCACTGAGCCGAGGGGGAGGAAGAGAGGCCAGGTCAGGGCAGGAAGGGAAAAGAAATACCCTCAAAAGAAGGGGTCCCCACTGCAGCCCTGAGGCGGAGCAGCCGGGCTCGGCGCACATTTGTAAATGTTAATCCCGGCTGCCCACGGGGTTCCCGAGCCGGGCCCGGCCTTTCCCTGTCCCAAGGTCCCGGGTGATGGGGGGAGCCTTGGCCCGGCCGCTTTCCTACCCGGGGCCCTGCGCCCCGCGTTTCCCACGGGGCAACATCCTCGGGATGTATCCCCAAACCCAAGAGCTTTCTCGGTGCTTGGGTGTTATTGTTGTATTTTTTTGTCCTTTCCCTTTTCTCTCTTTTTTTATTTCTTCTTCTTCTTTTTTTTTTCGTCAATTTTTTTCCTTTTATTCTTTTTTTCAAATCCAAACCAAAACCAACCCAAAAGGAAAATTAGGAGCCCCTATTTTTGGAGGGGAAGCTGCCTGGTAGTGCCGCTCCTTTCCCTCAGCTGAGGAACCCCGGGGGATGCGGCCCGGGGCCCGGAGCAAACCTCCCTTCTCCGTAGCTCACAACGAAATACGGGTGAAGAGGCTCCGCAAGCCTGCGCCCGGACTGTTATTTCCTTTTAAAAAAGCGGATTGAGGCGGGCTGGCTGCGGTTCGTTACCGCGGTCGGTGCCTGGGCACCGGCGGAGTGGTGCGGGAATTTACGCCGCGAAACGTCAGTAGGGGAAGGGGAAATTTCCGCGCAGAAACAAAAACAAGGGGCAAAAATAAAGCCCCGTTTGTGCTCTCCTTGCCCACGCTCCTGGAGGAGAGGATGGAGCGAACGGGCGCGGGTTGTACAAATCGGCAGCGGTTGGGGTTTTTACAGGGTTTATGTTAAATTCGCTGGTGGCGGGGCCGGGCTGATTTCTCTCTGTAGGAAGACAATAATCCGGTTAATTGAGCCACCGGGGAGCGGAACCCTTCAACCAGAACTGGAGAGCGGGCACAGCTCGGGATGAGCGCGGAGACCGGCTCCGGTTCCCGGGGAAAGCGGCATCCGGACCGGGCCGGGCGCGGGGTCCCGGTCCCGCTCCCCCCGGGAAAGGACAGAAAGTTTGTGCGGAGTTTGCCGCGGAGGAAAGCGGGGCCCGGCCCCCCCCGGGCTACCCCTCGGCTCCGAAAAACTTCCCGCTTGTCGAAGGGCTGAGCTCAGCGGCGGCCCCGCATCTTCCTGGTCCTGGCTAAAGTGATGATTTTATATATAATTATATATATATATATTACTTTATGGTTTTGCGTTTTGGCACGGGTCAAATCCTGCCGCTGCCGCAGCGGGTTAGGCCCAGCCCCGCAGCCCCTTTGCAGAGTAAATCGGGGGCGATTTGTCCCAGGAACAGCGATTTCCAAAGCAGCAAAAAAAGGATCGTGCTGGAGCGGGGACCTTCACCGGCTGCCCCACTAAAAGGTGTTTTTATCCTCGTCTACGAGGTGGTTCTACCCTCATTTAAACTGTGGTTTCCTCCACATTTAAGATACTGCTTTGCCCCATTTGAAGTGTGTCGTTCCCCCCCATTTAAAGGTGTGTTTTTTTCGCCACCATATAAGGGATGTTTTCTCCTTGTTTTAAGCTGTGTTTCTCCCCATTTAAGGGGCATTCCCCCCCCCCCCCATTTTAACTGTGCTTTTCCCCCATTTAAGGGGTGATTTTTCCCCCTATTTATGGGAATATTTTTTCCCCATTTAAGGGCTCTTTTCACCGGGGCCGTGGCTGCCCCGTCACAGGGACAGGAGAGCAGCAGAGAGGTAACTGTCCCCATCTCAAACTGGAGCCCCCAGCCCAGGCTCTGCCGGCTCAGGGAGACGCGGGGACCCCGCGGTTCTCCTCCTCCCTCTCTCCCTCTCCTCCTCTTCTCTCTGGGATTTGGGGGAAAGAGAGAAAAGCTGAAGGAATTCGGGGAGGGGATGTAGGAGGCAAAACCAAACGGCCAAGGTGGGAACCGCGGCTGTTCTCAATTCTGGCCCTGCAAAGCGGCGGGGCCGATCCCAGCCTTCTCCCGGATGCGTTTGCAGCCGGGACGGGGCTCGGCCTATCCTGCCAATTTCCTATCAACATCCCGCAAATCCAGCGGTCCCGCAAGGTGCCATCACCTCCCCTGACTGCCCCCGATGGGAACCCGCTCCTTCCCCTCTCAAGCACTCAGGAAACTCTTCTCCCGGGTGAAAGTTTCTGCAGGGGTGCTGGGGGCGGAGGGGAGCGAGAACCGACCCCAACCCACCCCGTGCTGTTCCCGTGTCTGGGAAGGGCCCGCAAGGGCCCGGGAATCCCGAGCCCCCGGTCCGGGGCGAGCAGCCGCGGCGGATGCGGCCCCGGGCTCCCGGTCTGTCGTGCTCGGTTTTAAACCATCTCAGAACAATAATGTAAATAACACAAATCGAATCAAACCCCGCCGTTTGTCCTCGAGGGGAGAAATACCCGGAAAACCCGCCATTATTTTATTATTGTTTTCTTTTTCTTTCTTTTTTTTTTTTTTTTTTTTCTTTCTTTCTTTCCCACCAGAATTCCGTCCCCGCGTCTCCGATTTCTCCGCGAGAAGGAGCGGAACAGCCGGATCTTCCCGGCGGAAAGCCGCCCGGCGCATCCTCCGGGCGCGTTTACCCAAGTGCCGATCGCCCCAGCCCCTTCCACCGGCTCAAGCCCCGCCGAGCCCCCAAGTTTACCCAAGTTGGTGCCGACACCGCGGTCGTTTAGAGGACGACCGGTGCCGCCATTCCCCATCACCGGGGCTCGCCGAGGCGTGCTCCGCTGTGAGCTCCCGGCGCACCGGAGAGCTCTGGTGCCGCCGGAGGCTTCGGTTAGAGGCCGCCGTGCAGAACCCGGCGGAGTGCGCGACTCTTACCTTTGTACTCCGAGTCCGAGGAGGAGCTGCTGGTGTTTTTCTCCATTTTCTCCCGAAAGTCCTCGCCGGGCTTGGTGGGGATCCTGCCCGCCGGCTCCTGCCCGCCGTGAGGTCCATTGGTGCTGGAGTAGGGCGCGCAGGCGGCCAGGGGCTTGCAGTCGGCCAGGATGTCTCGGATGAGGAAGGAGGAGGTGACGGTCCGGGACTGGGAGGGGGCCGAGACCTGCCCCGGCTGGAGGAGCGCATCCAGGCCCTGCCGCGGCACCGCCGCCTCCAGGCACTCGCGGCCCGGCGAGCGGGGCGAGGGGCACCCGCTGCTGCCCTCCGAGCGGGGGCTCAGCTCTAGCGGGGACCGGCCGTCGCCCACCAGCGGGTCCCCCTTGGGCACGACCGGGCTGCTGGCTCGGTGGGAAAGGATGGAATCGATCCCAAACCCGGTGGAGCCCTCCATGGCCCCCGCGAGGTGCTGGCGCTCACACGGGCATTGGCAGGGAGGGTGCGGCGGAAGCGGTTTGGTAACGATAGTTAACAATAACAGGAGGGAAAATAAAAAACGGAAAAAATAAAAAAAAAAAAGGAAAAAATTATTTAAAAAAGGGTAAAAAAGAAAATGAAGGCGCAAAGTTCAGCCTGGGATCCGGGCCACAATTGCTGCAAGGCTCTCCGAGGCGCCGCGAGTTAGATCCAGGGCTGCTCCGTCTTCAGCATCGCGTCCAGCTGCACTCACAGACAGACAGACAGAAGAAGGGGGGAGAGGGAGGCAGAGTCAAACTTTGGCCGCGAAGGGGGTGGGGTGAGAGGGGACAGACCCCAACCTCACCCGGGGCCCCGGCCCCTTACCCGGCCACCCCACCCTCGTCTGGGGCAGCGGCGGAGCGGGGCTGGGGGCAGCCTGGGGGCTCCCAGCCGGAGGTGGGGAGTCAGCGATCGATAGTGATGCTTCGCAGCGCCTTAACCGCTTAATGATCCAGAAATCGATGGGGAAGGGCGAGGGGAGGGCGGAGGGGGTGGCCAGCCGTCGGGCCGCCGCGGCGCCCCCCTTCTCGCCAGCACCTCGGACAGCACCCGAGGGGGGGGGAACCGAAGTCACGGCGGGGCCGGCGGAGCCATCAGCACCTCGGACAGCGGCAGGAACCGCGCCCGGGGGGGGGTCCAGGGGGAGGAACCCCCAAACGCTTTGCCCCGTTAGCGGGGGGACCCCGGCCCCCCCCGGGAGAACGCGCCCATTGGCCGCCGGGTGTTTGGGGGTGTCACTCCCCGGAGGCGACACCTTGCAGGTTCATTAACGGGAATTAATTGCTGCCCCGGTCCCCGCGCTTTCCGGGCGGTTTCCGCCCTCTTTTGCTGTCATTATTCCGCTGATGGGGCTCGTAATGGGATGATTAGCTGCGGGGGGATAACAGGGGGGGAGATGTGGGGTAGAGAAAGGAGGTTGTCAAAGGGTTGCTGCGCTCTGCTTGCTGCCTCCCGCAATTAACCGGTCTGAGGGTCCCTCCCGAGCAGGGAAAGTTTTTCTGGGCGTTAAAATAAAATCTAAAAATTAAATTAAAAAAAATTAAAAGAAATAAAGAAAAGGGAAAGCACCGAAGCCCCCCCAAAGCCTCAGCGCAGAGGCGGCTGCTCCCAGCCCGCGGTGAGCCTCGGAGCTGCGAATTTCGTTGAATCCCCTCAAAACCCGTTGTGAGGAATCAGGATGCTCCTCGACTGCGGGCAGCCGGGGACCGGGCATCGCCTCACGGAGCCGGGGCCGCTCCTCCCGCCCTCCCAGCGCCCAGCGGCGGTGCCTACCGGTGCAACTGGGAAGGGATCGCGCTCAGGGCGAATTTTTCCTGACGTTTCCACCACGTTTTAAATAACCCCCGATGGCCCCAGCCCGCCCTGCCCGTTCGCTGCCGGTTCTCTGCCCGTTCCCTGCCCGCTCCCTGTCCGCTCCCTGTCCGTTTCTCCCGGAGACACCAAGTTTCCTCTCTCCCGCCACGTCGCGGGGTTTCGCTGCTGGTTTCCCTGTGTGGACTCCCACCTTCTCCCGGTCACAGCGGCTCCGGCTTCCTCGCGGGTTCATTTAGGGGCTTTTCCTGCGGGTAAACCCTTCCCGTGGAGATGAGCAAAATGTCCACGCCCGGGTGCGTGAAGCTGCGCCGCTCGAAAGCGGTGTCGCCGGTTATTTCTCAAAGACTCGATTTCCTCTGTTCCCCACCTTCCCGGCCGGGCAGATGCATCTTGTCCCTCTTCCAAAGCCGCCCTTGGCCGGCAGCTTGGAGGCGATCAAGAAGGGGAGAGCCCCCCCCCCCCGGGAAGCCCGGCTGCCAGCTGTCGGGCAGCGGCGCAGGCAGGGCCCCAGCACCTCCTTGCCCTCAGCCCTGCAGGCTCGGGGCCGGCTGGGATCGGGGCAGCGGAACAAAAGAGCCTTGTACAGGACAAGCCCAGGGACTAAATCGGCACCGCCCGGTCCCGGTCTATTCCCCCTGCCCGGGATCCCGCTGCTGCTCGGCCCCGTCTTTCTCCCCCTGGCACGGCGATGCCAGGGACCGGGCTGAAGGGTTCTGAGTTGTCGGGGAGCGGTTTTGCAGCATTCGCTGGGCAGGACCAAAGCAATGGATGTGCAGGAACTTCTCCCATTGAGAAACGGGGCAGAGACCCCAAAGGGGTTTCCCACCTCTTTGCAGTGCATCTGTGTTGCCACTGGCTGCCTCCCTGTGCAACCGGTAGACCCATTTGGGATGGAGACTGCCACTGGGATCAGGACAAGTACTGAGTCTGTGTTAGGGATGGGACCAGAGGTAGCAGCAGGGCTGGGAGTGGGTTTGGAATCAGGATTTGAATCAGCCATGCAGAGATAGGGCTGTAGTGGTGGGTCTGCTGCTGTATTTCGTCCCCTTGAATAAAGCACCTGCCTTCAAACAACCACAAGAAAGTTTCCAGATCAGGCCCACTCTCTGATGCTGGGCAAGGTTTTGGTGTGTGTGTGGGGTCTAGTGCTCATCCCTGAGTGGATGCTATATTGTGCCACCCTTGGCCACGGCCCTGGGTATAGAGATTGTCACTCCTAGGCCATACTTGGAGCTACAGATGCACTGTTTTCTTGTGTTCTGATGTCAGTGGGACTGACGTGAATGACTGTGAATTATTATTGTTATTATTATTATTATTATTATTATTAGGGTGACTTTTGTTTTTGTTTCTGTTTTTTTCTTTCAGAACTAGATTCCACAAGGCAGAAACGTGCCTCATCCTGCCCGTATGTGATGTGTCCCCTGCACCAGTGGATAAGTGGGCTTTAAATGGTTTGTCTGTGGCTCCCAGCACAGGTAGGAAACCCCACGTACAGACCACCGAACAGTGTACTCTGCTTCCCCTGCCTTCCCTGTGTGTGTCTGCCTTTAAACCCCATTTTCTAGACTGTTCCAGTTCCCAAATACACGGGCATGGTACAGATAAGAGGGGATCCTTGGTGTCAGTTGGCTTTCCAGCTCCTCACAAGCCTCAGTTGCACCTCAGGTTGGCTTTAGGACTCTGGCAGCTTTGCCAGGATCCGGTGCTGCGGATGGACATGGTCAGGCTCTCCCGGCACCAGTCGCCAGTGCAGGTTTGGTCCTGGGGCTACAGAACAGGGCTGACCCCGAGTATTCCCGGAAGCCTGGGGTGCGGGGAGAGCCCTGATGGGGCTGGGGGACACCCCCAGAGCTGGACCGTGCTCTGGAGGGCAACGGGCTGCTGATCTGTGGCCATGACCGCAGCAAGGGTTAGTCCAGAAGCATCTGCTGGTGGTGCCAGAGCGGCATCCGAAAGGGTCTGGCTTAGGGAGGAAACTCCCCGGGGGCTCTGCTCTATTGAATCTCACTGGGGAGCCAAGCTGGGTGCTCGCAGAGGCCGTGCCCAGGCAGGCACAGGGAGGGATGCTCAGAGGGGACGGGCTTCGCTGGGATGCTCCGGTGAGACAGCGGAGGGCAGAGCGGCTCAGGGTGTATGGGGAGGATAGAAATGGGGAGGAGGGGAAACAACGGGGTCTCAGTGCCGGGGAGGAGCAGGGCTCGGCGGTGGGGAACCTGCAGCAGCGCTGAACCCCCCTTTGCCGGTGGGTGTCACTGCAGGACAAGGAGCGGCCGGTGCCGGCCGGGGCTCGGGACCGGGCATGGCTGGGGCAGGGTGATGGGGGGGCCCGTTTGGGGCGGCTCTGTCAGCTCCAGGCCCCACCGAGCCGCGTCTCCTCCTGAACGCGCTTTGTTTGGCTCCGCCGTTGCTTTTCGCGTTCTGGTGTCTTTGCTGGCTTGGAGCTGTCCCAAACCAGGAGGTCTCCATGGGCTTGGTTCACACCAGGTTTCTTGGGCTGCCCTTTTCCAGGGGTGCAGGACTCCCCGGGGGTGTTTGCATCCCTCTGTGAACCCCAAGGACCTGAGCGGTTTGTGCAGGTGGGCACAGATGCTGTGGCTGGAGGGAGGGCTGGAGGTGGCGTCTGGTGGGCAGTGGGGCAAGGCTCGGGCTGGGTTTCTCACACACGCATTAACTGTGTCATTTTTGGCAGGACAAGTCGTTTAAAGCCCAGCTCCCCTTCCCTGGGGTGTGGAAAAGGTGTTCAGTTGCAATCCAACGTGCCAGCCCAGCAAACTGCACTGACATCCTACTGGTTATGTTAGATGGGTTCTATTTAGAGGCCTGTGCTATATAGAAGGACCCACACACCAGGGCTTCCCCTGTGTGGAACAGGTGATTCCTTTCTCCCTCAGCTCAGGTGTGGGCAGGGTAAAGTTTGCTACAACTGCTTCCTTGTATAAAAAGCAGATTGAGGCACGAGCTGCCTCTAAGGGGGCATGGGAAATGGCAGAGCAGTGGCTGTGGAGCCTTCCTTGTCCTGAAAGAGGTAAGGAAAGCTGCACCTTGCAGCTCAACTCGTTATTGTGTCCTGAACAATGAAGTTTAATGTTATGGAGCACGCTGCTTTTTGGGGTTTGGGTTTCAAAGTTTGGCTCCAAGTGCTAATAGGCTGTTGAATGTGAAACCTGAAAGCTACCATTTGACTTAAATATTATGTGGTACAACCTGAGCTATAGCAATAGATGCAAGAAGCAGACTACATAGGAGTAGCTAATTATTCCTTGAGCAATCTCGGAGATGCACAGTTAATCACAGCTGTTACCAAGTGATCTTTCCTTAAGGTGAAATGCCCTGTTGGTAGGATATGGGTTTTACATGTGTTGGTACCAAGCTGGGATTTCGGTGCAGTGCTGGTGAGCTGGTGTTGGTGGAGTTTGTGTTTGTGCAGCAACTGTTTGAAGTGGCTCAGCCCTGAGGGACACCAGCAGCTATTTGAGGGTAGGTGTGGAAACAAGCTGGAGCCATCTTCAAGAGGAGCCATGGCTCTGTGTTGAGGCCTCACTTTGGCAGGGCGCTTAAAGCAGATGTTTAGATGCCTTCACACAGGCTTTGCTGAATTAGGCAGTGATGGGAAGCTTATTTGGCATAGAAATTAGAAGAACTGATGGATTATAAGATATTATGGACTTGATATCAACTGGGATATGGTTGCATTTAATATAGTTGTGTGGAATGAACGGCTTTCCCTCTGAGGCTGTGCTGGTGTGAGTGCTGTGACTTTGAGCATGATGGGAATTGTGCTGATCAGACTGAGTAAAGGTGTTGTGCAACTGATACAAAGCAGCGAACAGGCTGAGACAGAATCATTCCCTTTCAAGTATATGATTTATTTGGCTATATCTACATTAGCATACTTTCAAAGACAGAAAGCCTATTGCCTATGGCTGTCACAGGGTCCAAGGGCTGTGATGCCCAGCACAGCGCTGTGTGGCTCTTTTGGTGCCCATGTCCCACAGACACCCCTCAATGGGTGGCACTAAATGCCTTTTGACGAGGCTCACGGTTTGGAAGAGTACTGAGGTGAGGCTTGACCTGTAAGAGAAGGAGCAGATACACAATTGGTTATAGTGAGCAGGCAGCCAGATAAAGCAGGTTGTGGCACAAGCAGGAGGAAGACTGGATTAGCACGAGGGTTTTGCCTGTTTGGGAGGTGCTGCTCCAGCTGAAGTTAAACACAACCTGTTTGAAATGAGGTCTGGTTTTCTGACTGACTTCAGGAGGTGCTTATTCTGCCCTAGTAACAAGATCCTGCAGTCTCACTGTGCTGTGTTGGTTGTGCGATGTTTCCAAATGCTCTCATACCTTAAGGTGAACCCTGAAATAAGTATGGCTGGTTTTCTACAACAGGGGACTTGTGTGCTTCACTGGGGGGCCAGGATGGGCCCAGAGCCTATTGGGGACTCTTGCATGACCTGGCCAACAAACAGAGGAGCAGCCTTTCCCCAGGAAGCACCTTTGGTGTGGTGGTGATGGGTGAACAAATCCCAAGACAAAGAAAGGGGAAGTCATCTGGTGGAGAAAGGTCCCTGCACCCTTTAGGGTGAGCACCCTTTGTGGTGCTGCTTGCACACAACTGCATGCAGCAGACTTATACAGTAAATGCAGAGTTACTGAGATGTGCATGGAGTGGTTTTACCACGGCGTGGAACGGGTTTATCTGCCCCAGCACAATTCCTTGTGCTGTACATCTGCCTTGTGTGGATGTGTGGAGCTGCCTCCTGCCTCCCTCCCTGCTCAGGCTGGCTGGATGTCAGGTTTTGCATATGTAAAAATACACAGCCGTCTTTGCCCTGGAAAGCTCGCTAGTGATCTCATTAATCAAGACAAACAAAGCGTAGTTAGCTATTCCCCCTCTCTGGAGGAAGGCGCTCAGGTACTTAAATATGCATTTCAGTGCCTAACTTCAGACAGTTGTTTCTGGATGTTTTTGCTTTCTCACAAGAGGCAGCAGTGACATAAACCGCTCCCCAGGAAGGAAAGGTGGCAGAGGCAGAACCCAGGGCTGCTGACATAGGTGGATAGTCCCTGGGATCTGGGACAGCTCCAGCCTCCTATAAAAGATGCAGGAGCTATTCCCTCAGAGCTGGGATTGTTATTAAAATCCAGTGCCTGCAGGTAAGGACAGTGGAGGTGCTTCTCTGGAATGTGCCTCTGCCTTTCCCATCGTGCTCCCTGCCCACCAGTGCTGGGAGCTGGGCAGAGGGGAACTTCTGCCTGGAACTGGGTTGAAGCTGCAGGGAGGAGAGAGCAGTTTATTCACTGCAGTGTTGGTAGAAAGGTCCCAGGTGAGCAATGTCACACTGAGCCACAACTGGCAGCAATTAAAATTAGCAGAACCTTGACGAAGTTGTGAGGGATGCCAGCTTCTGCCCTCGGCATGAGTAAGTGGGAAGCACCAGGTGTGGGACAGGGGACAAGTGTTAGCTTAAAAAATGAGAAACCCTCTCCTAACAAGGGCTAGAAATTAGAGTCAAGATAAGGATGTTCTTGGGTCAAAGGTCTTACTATGACAGAAACTGGTGTTGAGAAGTCAATGCCAGTGATGGATCCTCATCTCTGATGCTTCTAATTCATATTCTAAATGATGAACCCAAAGACACTTCCTCTAGGCACAGCTGATGATCTTCACCATTGCTCTGGTGTGGACATGGGCTGTTATGTCAGGATTTTGTCTGAACCATGGACTTAAAGCGCTGGCTGTAGCAGGACAGGAACATAGTTTGTAGGCAGAAGCTTGTTGGTTTCCCTTGGAGGATGATGGAACTGCAATGGTTTTCAGCTGCTGATTAGATGCAATGTTCTGCTGCTGTTCCTTGTATTTGTCATTGACAGATTAAGACCTGCAGGACCCTTGCAGCTGGGGTGTTGTAATGTCAGTGCTTGCTTCAAAGAATTAGAGGGGCAATAACAAAACACCTTATCATTCCTAAAACTTAAATATATATTTGGGTGTTATTTTCATTTGGGTTTCCCAGTTATGATAATGTTTTGAATCTGAGGACTGTAAAGGATTACTTTCCAAGCATTAGTACAACCACATATGTGTTGCAAGTAGCAGCATGTATGTTAATGGAGGAGTAATATATAGCATGCGAGAGACAGAAAGCGAAGCTGGTACAGGGAAGGCAGAGCTCTCCTGACAGCAGCAGAACACCCACTTCAGAGACCAACCAGGGCTTTGTGAGTGCTATTGATGTTTGGCTTGGTGAGGTAGGTGCTGGGCACTGTGAGCTGTGCTCAGTAAGCTTAGCTTCTGGGTGGAAGTGCTAATTAATGTAGCTGGATTAAATGGTTTGTAATGATCTGTGGGAGGTGTTGAGAAAGAGCCCATAAAAAGGGCTAAAGCAAGCAACAAGCAGCACCAGGCTCTCCTCCTGCCCCTGTAGGACCCATGCTTGGCTTCAGGGAGATGTGGCTGTACCTATTCCTCTTGCAATACCCACCTGCCCCTGCCTGCTCCTCAGAGGTACCTTCCCAGCCTTGTGCCATTTTTCACTTTAACAACAAAGCAGCACCTAGCCTCAGCCTAGTTTTTCCATCATCCATTTGCCTGAATCCTTTTAGAGGGTGACAAAACACTTTCTTGAGCTCTCTTTACAGGAAACCAATCTCTACTCCTTTTTCAGAACCTCCCTCATTTACAGGAGTCTAACAAATCCTTGGCCTTTTAAGTCCTCTCCTGTTTGTGGGTTTTTTTTCCTCTTTCTTCTCCAAACCAACAGTTCCATGTTTGTAGGTATTTTTTTCGGGGGGGAGGGAATAAAATACACAAGGTGAAGAGGGGTAGGGTGTACACACTGACGCACGCCGCGCCGAGCATCCCCGTACAGACAAAAACCCCACGTGCGCGCACATCGAGATGCAAATGATTTCCGTGAAGCTATCACTTGTAAAGCTTGACAGAAAATAATGAGAAACACTAAATCTTTTATAAGGTCAACACTCAAGCAGCTGTCAAACAAGAAAAGAATTTAGCGAAAGATCCGCAAAAACTTCCATCGCCTCATTAAATCCAACAGGGCCGGGGCCCGGTGTGGTGAGGAGGCACCGGGGCGCCTCCGTTTTGTGTCAGTAATTTGTGGTGGAGGAAGAGGGAAGACGAAACAGCCAACGCCGAAGGGGCCTTGGGGGAGGCTGGGGAATCGTTAGTGCGCCAGGAGCGGCCTCGGCTCCTAATTGGAAGCATTGGGCATTATCAACGGAGGATTTGCCTCGGCTCCCTGACAGCTCTCTAGGCCTGGAATGATAGCCCACTTGTCAGTGTAAAAGACCATTAAAAACAAACCATTTTGATTTAATTGGAGGCGGTGTGCTGGGGGCCCAGGTGAGACGCTTCATCAGCTGATGTTGGCTGCTGATGCCTTTTTCCCCCTGTATTGATGGCTTTTATTTTTCCCTCCCTTCCCTTTCAAAAACTGTCTAGGAAAGAGAAAGAGGTGCTGAAAGATCCTTCACAGCTGCATTGAGAGCAGCTTTCAATAGGGTTGTCAACAAATGCCATGACAAGTTAGAGAGAGGCAGGTACTTTTAAAACAGACGTTATTTTGTCCAAGATGAGCTGTGCTTGGAGGTGTGTTGGATTATTAAGGTTACAAATACTGTGGCTTTTCCTGGCAGTACTGCTCTTAACTGGTTTAATGAATGGGGTTAGTTTTTTCTCTCCCCACCTTTCTAATTCTAAGAACATAGGGAAAGGCAAGACAAGAGAGTCTGGGCTAAATGATCCTTATCTGCTGCAAATGCAGGAATGTTTCAAATAGTTCTTTTGGCTGTTGTATCTAATGCCCCACAGAGATTTGGGACGGTTTTTTGCTACCTGAAAATAAGGGTCACAGATGTTTGCTGAAGTTCCCTGGTCACTTGGTATGTACAATAGGATGAGTAAAGGAGAGTTAACCCACTGGAGTTGTAACCTAATGTGTACCCCTCTTGGTAGATGTCCTGGTATCAGACCACAGTGGCAGTTTTCACACTGACCTCATGTGTTTGAGATTTGAATCCTGAGGTTTTTCATGCCAGGGAGAAGTTTTACTTCAAGCTAAGTTGTCTGTTGGTAAACAGTATCTTGGCAGAAGGCAGAATAGGTCCATGAATGAAATCCCAAGTTCATTTAAAAAGCACT
>JBCJKH010036282.1:3755-14431 GCA_039877255.1 Loriculus beryllinus
CAGAATAGGAGCTTGTGCTGTTTTCATACTCCAAGCAATCGGAGTGCAGTCAAAATTCTCCACCTATTCCCAGTGAATCACCAGTAGAAAATTTGTGGTGCTGGAAACTGTCTTATAAAATTGTTTAAGTGATTTGTCATTTTTATTATTTTGGAATTTAATAATATCTCTTTCTGTCCTCTTTTATTTCTGTAGACATTTGTGAATGATGTGAGGATTCCGGAGCAGACATACATCACTCTGAAGTTAGAAGATAAATTGAGATTTGGATATGATATCCTTGTCATAAAAATGCACAGCATCAGGAAACACTTTTTTTGTTAAAAGTATGCTTGTGTGAAATCAAGAGTCTTTTTACTGTTTGAAGTAACTTTGAAATATATATTTCTCTTGTTATTACAAAAATGACTGTATTGGAGAAAATGGTAGGGTCTAGAATCTGTACCTTCATCAGAACTATTGATAAAGTACACTTCATTGTTTCTCACTGCATGAAATCTCAAACTCCAATTCCAATTTAGAACCTGTTAATGTAATATTTGTGTTGCTAAGAAACTTTATTTGAGGCAAATACATAAATATTTGTATCATATATCATATACAATGAGAGTGGAGAAGATTATGAGTAATTACTCAGCAAACTACCAAATGGAAAAAAAACCCCAAAACTTGTATTATTACAGCAATTAATGTAGCTACTCTATTTACAAATAGTAAGTAATTGTCCATTTGCTTTGATCAGTATGTTTATACATGCTGATCCTAACAGTGAAATACTTGTAGAAGAAACATCACCATTCCAATGATAGAATATGCTCAGCACTGTTCCTTTTCTGTGAAATCCTCTTGTGAATTGAGGAATCTTTCCAGTATTTTCCTTAGCATTTCCTACATACAAATCTGTTTACTGTCGTCAGGGGGGAGATGAGAGTCCCTGAAGAAGCACTTAAGGTAACAATGTGCCAATCCAAAATGATGATCTGTCATTGTGTAGTGATTGGTAACATAAGGCTTTTTTCTACTCTTTGAGGATTTTTTTATTGTTTTATTTTATTTGTTTGATGTCATGTAGCATGAAAAATTCACAAGCCAACTCCAGTTGTCCCAAAAATCTTCAGAGGCGGAAGGATCAAAGCAAACCAGCGCCAAAAGCTCAGAGTCCAAGGTAACAGACTCCACAGCTGAAGTGCACCATAAAACTGCAGAAGCACAGAAATCTGAAGAGAAATCATTGGGTAAGGTTATTTTTTCGTGCAGAAGCATGAAAACTTGGAAAGGATGTTCATTTGCTCTGGTAGAATGCGTGTGAAATTCTGCAGGTAGTAAAAACTCCACATATGTGAAATTTTAAGTATACTTTAAGAGTAATTAATAACTTCTATAATATAACTTTTGGCTTCTGTTTACTGTAGCCACCACATGTTAAGAAAACTTGTATAGGGACATATCATCAACGTTTAGCAGATTTTTGCATTCGTCTTCTCCAAAATCACAAACACACCTCTCCCAACGCTCTCTTGCTTTTTATAACAGGTGGAGGTTCTGTTTGTTTCAGTGGTATTAGTATTTGTTGTTAGACGGGTCAGGTTAGAACCCAGTTGTTCCACTGTGCTTTAAAAATTTATGGAAACTGAAGTTTTCATCTTGTTTCTACATCGTCTTTCGTATTTATGCAATGTGTCATGGTGGCTCTACTGTGGATGTCTTAGGCTTGCTAAAGTTTTCTGTTCATCTGTAGTGTAAATTACTTTGTTACCTATTACTACATGAGATAACCACAAGAATGAGAAAGGAGTTGTGTATTGTTGCTTCCTTAATGTGAAGCTGACTAGGACTGACTTCTTAGGTCAAGGATGTACAGGTTCATTTAGGTTTTGGCCATTCTTCTGAAGACACACTTCAAAGAGTTCTCTTTCCCACATAAAGGATTCATGTATAATTAATTAAACTATTTGTTTGTTGACTGATCTGGCATCCTTGTAAGGTACGTAAGGCCTATCAATTGCTTCAAGGTTACTATTCAGTATGGCTTTTCAGGCTGTCTTAAATTTTCATAAGTAGAAGAATGAAGTTTTTTATCCTCATCTTCCATTTCACTTTTCATTCTTCACGAAATAATAATCAAAGTTAATAGTAGAGATGTGTGTTTGTGTGTAACTCTTGGAAGCTTTTGGGGGATTGATTCATTGTTGCTGTATACATGCTGTATACATAGCTGTTTACTTAGCTTGCTAATTCAGTGCACAAGCATCAGCCATCAAATTTTTAAAAACAATTCATTATTGACTAAAGTGTGATGTTGTTTTAAAAAAAAAAGTATCTTCAAATCATATTGAAACTTCCGACATGGCTATGAAATTAGATATCAGCTTTGGAGTGGCAGTGAATAAAACATTGACTAAAAATGTTTGAATTCATGATAAGCAAAGTAACAGACAAGCTACTAAGCTGGATTTGAACAGATCACATTGTTTTATATGAAGAATGTTTAAAGTCTTTTCAGATCATCTGTATGGTACTAGAATAGCTAAATCTCAGTAGGATAAAGCATTCTTCCAGAGGTAAAGACAAAGCTAATCTAGTCAATTTATCATCAACATAGAAACCTTAATTTCATTGATGTTTTGTTTTTTTTTTTCTTATTTGGTTTTTGTGTTCTTTGATATTTATAATTGTTAATGCAACCTATATAAGAAGTAATATTTTTATTTGTACTGTTAATTTAACTGGTACTTAAAAAAAATAAATGGTTGTTCTGCATAATGTTTTACACAAGGTAACTTTTAGCACTATAGTAGCTGTCAGCAGTTTGGAACCTTAGCAACGTCACGAAATTTGATCAGTATTTCAGGCAGTGAGTTCAGATTTCATTGAAAGATCAATGTGGGTAAAAATGAGAATCTTCGTACAGAAGTAGTGGACAGCTTTTAGGTTATCAGTTATCAACTGCTGAGTTGATAGCTTCAAACTGAAATCAGAAAATAATGTTTACAGATACATCGAGGTAACAAAAGAGGTGTCAGCTGCCTTTGCATACATGGTTGTGCCAAACGTTTTGATCAGGTCACTAGTAAGCTTTTATATTTAGAACCCAGATCAGTTAGCCAGCCTTAAAGTTTGTTTTGTATTTAGGCAAATGCATGCAGCCAATTCACTGCAGCTTCCATGAGAAACAGTCCAAGCAAATGACTTGTCTTCATGTTGTTTTAACCTAAATATCACAAGTAAACTGCAAAGTAATTTCCTCTGCTTTGGGCTAATTTTACAGATCTTTCTGCCATGCCTCGTGGGACACCTTTGTACGGGCAGCCAGCCTGGTGGGGTGATGATGAAGCTGATGAAAAAAGTGGTTGTAAGCAGGATAGCAAACAGGAAGAAAAAACGCAGGAGACAGGGCCTTCAGGTAAGTCTGATGTCTTATTTTTGTGGGTATTTTTTCTTTATTAAAGTGCCTATGTTCTTAACTAGGGAACTAAACAAACATTAATGTTTAGAATTTTCATAAACGATTTGCATAGATGAAAGACTGTTAAAATTAAGCTAAAGAAATTTATTCTGTGTGAAACTGCATTTCCAAAGATCAATTTCACGTACAATGCACCATTTTTCTATATTGTATGTAGTATATAATACAATTTGTTGTCAGTAATTGTAGAAAATAATGTTATCTGAACTAGTGTCTTATTTATCAATTTAATTCATATTTGTAATTTTATGTGCTTAAGCGTAGAGATTGCATAGGGTTGTTTTATCAAAATAACTTCTGAAAATAAATGGTGCTATATTTATTTGACTTTTAGCTATAAAAGGTGATCTGTGCTAACATTTTCTGCTGTAGTTTAATAATGGTGCGTTAGTGGGAATTGCATTTCATAATTCTTGCAGTAAAGACTTACATAGTCTAAAGTTAAATTGGTAATGTTTATTTTCCTGTAATATAGGTTATTTTTTTTTTTTTAGTTTGCTTGTCTACATAAAATATGTATTCCCAAAACTTAAATCTCAATGTCTATAATTAGGCTTCTAAATCTATCATCAGGCATATAAATAAAGAGACTGCTATTCTAATATGCAGAGTAACCTGAAAACTTATGCAAGTTAGGGCAAAATTCAGTCATGTTTGTTTAGCTGTTTAGATGCGCATTTAAGGCTGAATAGTTTTAGGTTTGCAGTTTTTTAAAGTACTGTAACTGACATGGGCATTTTGTCTCTTCCTGTAATAGTAGTTGCCTTGGTTATCATGAATCCTGTTTGCAGGAGTTTTAGTAAACGCCAAAAACTGTAAAATCAAACTAAACTAACACTTCAATGCAATGAAGTCGATGTCTTTGGAGTTAGCTTTTTGTTGTAACTTGAATGATTTTTTTTCATCCGAGTTTGAAGTTGTAAGGACTCAGTAAAGTAAGTACCTTAAGATTTCGGCTGGTAGAAAGAAAACAGGTGAAAACAAATTGATAATTTCTGTGCAGTATCAAAGTTTTGTTGCATATAAAAGAACTGTATTGTAGTGCAGTACAGTTATAGGACACTTCCGTATTGGGTTGTTTTGGTTGGGTTTTTGGGTGAAAAACTTCTCTACCGTACACAGCTTGAATACAGTTTGCTACTGTGTGCTCCTATGAAGGCTTTTTAACTACAGATTTAATGTCTCACATTAGTAATCTATAACTCTGTAGTTCAAATCTTGTCTAGAAACGTGTTGTTCAAACACTTCTAAGCATTTCTAAGGAATATAAATGTTGGTTTTAGTGGCAATAATAATGAGAGACAGTGACTGTTAGATGTTACTCCACTTTTATTTTTCTCAACAAAAAAGGAAAGTGCATATATCATCAGTTACAAAGACAAAGAATTAAGATCTTACCTTTTGAGTTGCACCATAGATAGACTTGTTAGCCGCATGATTTTCCTAGCTTTCGAAATTACAGGAAACATTAACTGTTGGCTGTGAAACCTGTGATTCTGTATCTTGCTGTATATGCCAGAACAGGGATAGTAATGTGTCTAATACCTGTTTTTTTACTCATGTGTGTTATCTGTGCTGTTCTAATTTTAAAAACATGCATGTTATTTGTCTTCATTGAAAAATATCCCAAAGTCTGTGATTTTGATGCCATGCCATTTACAAGGTATGGCCCAAGGTTTCAGCTTCTGTTTAGTAGCATACACATTGTCATGTTTTCATACTTACAAGTCGCTTTTTCAGAAGCAATATTGCAGATGGTTTGCATTCTCTTGTATTCATTTTTGAAAAAATTTTTCAGCAAGTGGCCACTGCTCCTTTCTTAGTTCCCAAGTCCAAAGAAACACAAGGTTCCAGCTTCTTCTCAAACTAGTCAAGAAGATGAAATCTATTTCAGTAGTAGACAAAAAATGTTGGTCTTGACAGAACGTTGGTAATGGGGATATTTTTTACACGTGTTGCATCAGTGAAGCCATCAAAGTAAATGATGAATAAAGAAAATAGACTTATATTTAACTGATTTTGTTTGTTTTCCATATATATGCACCGTATAAATAAAACCAATATTTGGGCCTGGGGGCTTCTTGGCAAATAAAACACTGAGTTAGTTAGTTAGTTTGTTTGTTTTTCCCCTATGTGCAGCATAGGCTGGAAATCCCTTTTGTTTATGCTGTTGTTGTTTAATCACAAATTTATGTTCTACAAATAGAATTAATCTGAGTATAGGAATAGTTTCTGTTTCCTCAAACTGGAAGACTAATAAATCTGCAAGAGTGGAAGTGCATACTAAACAAAAGCTTATGTGAAATGTTACAAGAGGACACTGATGGGGCTGGGGAGAAACAAACTCTAATGTTTCTGCAAAGCAATTCAATTTAAGAACATGTGGAACTAAAATCCCTTGTATAGGCAAGTGGTTTATTTATCTTGATCACTAAATCTCTGAGTAGACGCTAGTTGTATGTTTTACTAGTCTGGGTTTTGACTGTTGTAGATGTTTTTACTAGTGTTGGCAGAGAGCCTGAGAATACATACCACATAACAGTTAACATTTGCCTCTAAGGACACATTTCCTCAGTCTTAGAACAGTAACTATGTTTGTGTAGAAGTGTGGTGAAAAAAAATATCCTGAATGTTTTTGTAGGTTTATAAAATAAAGACATAAGGTTTTGGGGCTATTTGGTCTACAGTTTCATTCCATGAAAACATTAAGTCAATTTTCAACAAGTTAGTATGAGTTTTCTTCATGCACTTAGGTTTTAGAACACAGGTTAATATAATGATTGGAAGTCAATATAGCTTTAATGAAAGGAAATCAGAAACTTGAATTGGAAGCAAGACTGTCATGTTTGGATATTATTTTTTTTTTAATAAAAATGAAATTTAATAAAAAATAGTAAAGATTGATGCAGCTATTTGTTCTTTCATGGGCTAAAGTATATGAAGCATTTAAAATAGTGGTTTGGAACATGTTTCCTAATATAAACTACGTAAAGTAAGTGCAGTACAGGTGAACTCATGTATGTAAATTCTTAAACTTTTTGCTTAGCAACTCAATCTGATAAAGCCTGATATCATTTTAACAAATTAATCCTATAAAGAATCTGTTTCATGCTGTAATGATTTGGTACAGGATTGTTCACTGAATATAAAAGGAAGCATGAGTTATAACAGATGGGGCAAGGTTTAATGAGGAGATTGAAATGCGAGATTTGTTTCTGCTAAGCCAACTACGCACAATTAGTCTTTACAGTCTCAAGTTAATAAGATTATTTCAATGTTACTGTCTTTCTATCACAACGGAAACTCACTAATGGAAATTATTCGCAAACATCAGAAAAAAACCTGGAAAACTTGAAAAAGGAAACAAATCATTTTGCTTTTTTCAGACGTGTTTTGCTGTAATTGAACGGTCCATAGACCTAGTAATCCATGTTAAAATGAACAGTTGCATAGGCGCCTGTGGTGTGACTTCATGCTGCAGCTATTAAACTTACGTTACTGGCAAGTTTACTGGGTGTGTGATTGTTGTTATTGCCATGTGTTACACTTCTGAAAAGCAAAAACTGCATTCTCTGCTGATCTCAGTAGTAGTTTAGAATTTTATATTATAAATGCTTTTACCAGAGATCTAAGAAAAGATAGAAGTCAGGTTTTAAGCAGGCTTTAAGAATCTAAAATGTTTTTTCCATTTGGCATGAAGTATTAGTATCTTACAATTCCAGCCTTGTGTAACACTGTATCAGATTAAGTGTTTCTTACATTTAAGAAACAGTGTCATTTTAAAGTAAAGCAGGCTGACAGTTATTTTAAAAATACTAGTGTAATCAGTATGTGTAGGAGATTATACACATGTTTAATCACTAGTATTAAGTGCCTAGAAATTTGTTGTAGAATTTGTTTGAATTTTTGCCTGGAATACATGTAAGCGCTGCATTGCAGCTTACGGAACTTTTTAGACCTATTACAGCAATGTATTTGAGTAAGAGTAGTTTTGCAATTTTTTCTTGAACTTCTTTAAACCATGAAGTTAAATGAATTTTTATGAGCAGTGGGGATTTCTGTGCAGTAATATTTTATATATTTATTTTGAGAGAGCAATTTTTATACTGTTTGATAAGACAGGTTATGACAACATTGAAAGCAGTACTAGGTGAATCATTACATGTAATTTTTGCGGTCTTGTCTTAAAATAATGAACATGCTTCAGCCATAAAGCAAAAAGAGAACCTAAATGGTAAGTGGGAAATAAAAAGTAGTGATATGGAAAAGAGAAGGAAAAAAGAAATTCTTTTAAGCATTCAAAAGCACTAGCATCAGCTTCTTTTCATTAAATGTATCATTGCCGAGTACCAAATAGAAAGCTAAAATACAAAAAATATTTTGGGAAATTGTATAAATTTTGGCTGCATCTTATACCTTCTGCAATTAATATTTTACTCTAGATTTATGGATATTTTTTTTTCAAGAAGTGCTTTGCAATTTCCAAATCATTTTCTTTTATAAGTTTTATTCTTAAAATTGCATTTCTAAGGCAGGAAAAAAAAATCTGAAAAATCTGAAGGCTGTACAAAATATTTTCTGAGGTTTCATTCTGTCTTTGCAGATGATACTGTATTCATACATATAGCCAATTTCTTGCATATCTGATATATTCTGTTGAATAGCACAAGAACAACAGACATTTCTTGTCCAGATTGGAAAGTACAAGATTAAGACTCTGACTATTTGTGTGTATAACTTAAGAAATAAAACTGTAAAAGTGGTAGACAGTGTCATCAGTTCTACTAATGTCACAAAGTAGACATTGTTTTTCTGATGATTGTGTCTGAAATTATATTTTAATAAAGAATTCCCTGAATCTCTGTTTGGTTAAGCCTGTGGTTTCCCAAACATTACATAGTTTCCCTCCTAGCTTCTCCTAGACTCATTATTTCATTAAATCTCACTATACCTGTGTATCAGCTGCAGTTCTTTTGTTCCTTTCTTGCTTGCAGAAACTGCTGCACAGTTGTCTATTGCAGCTCTAAACCTTTGTAGAATGCGATCTCCTACTTTACAGATATACTGGTTCTTTTTCTGCCCCTTTCCTTTCACTTTTGCCAGTTCAGAAATCAATTCAGTCCCTGCTGAGATTGCAGTTTACAACCTCTCTCTCCCTCTTTCTTCCCAAAATGCATTTTCAGTTCCACATAATTGCTTTTTTTTTCCTGTACAGATACTATGCTTGTTCTGTTTAAAAATTAGAGAGCTGTGATGACCTCTATCTTTGGTATTTTCTTGAGGGTTTACTCTTAAAGCTCTCTGTATTTAGCCTAATATATCATTTCCTTCATCCTGGCATATGTTTATAATATGATTTCAATGTTAAGGCTATGAACTTTTTTGAAAGCTATAAACACTTGAGTTTGAAATTTAAGTGAAAAATTCAAGGGTGGTTCAGATTAGGATCTCTTAATTTTTTTTGTTTCCTCATTACATATTCTAATCAATTCTGGTGTATTTAAGTCTTATAAAAATGCACGTATGTGAGGCTGAAAATAGTATTTTTAAAATAATTACATTTAACTTATACTTCAGGTATATTTTATTAAATAATGTCTAAGATTTTTTTTGTAGTGTACTTCAGTTTCCTCTTTTGATTAAACTTATTCTGTCATAATTTAGATTCAAACTATATTATAGCATCTGTTCAATCAAAAATACTAGAATCAGGTACTATGCATGTCATTATAGTTGAAACAGTTAATTTCAAATGTTACATTTGGTGCAGGCAAATTTCACAGGAAAGGGTTTTTCTGAAGTTGTCCATCAGTGATGACAAGCCAGTGTTACAGATCCCCTCATCGTAAGGCTACCATGTCTGATGCACTCTGGCTGCAGTCATGGTTTTCAAATAATGGTGATGAAACAGTTAATATTTACTGAAAAATATTGTTTATTGTGTGGCCAGTAGATTGCTCTTGCTTGGCCAAAAAGTAGAAATATTTCTCAATCATACTGTATCAGCCAGTTATCTTTTGAAGGAACATTGAATATTATTATCTTGCTTAATTACTGGTTACGGGAATTGCATGAAATTCTAGGCTTGAAGCCCTGAATTGCACCATAGGGGAAAAAATAAACTACGTATGAATTAGCTCCCTGGTGGATTACACTTCTTCAGTGACAGTGTTGCATACTATAAGGATTTTGGCTCTAGATTTGATCCTACTAGAGCTTGATCGATTCCAGCTTTTTAACTGTATGAAACAAAGGGAGAGTGATGGTAGTTTACCTAAAATCTAGTAGCTGCAAACTGTGACTTTGTTTATCACTGTACATCTTCTGCCTAAACAATGACCTTTGCATCAGTCAATTCAGTCTGTATTCTTAGTCTGGTTTTGGGAAGTGGATTAAAAAGGTACTCCACTTCTCAGAGAAGGAGTAGTGAGATGCTGCTGTAGTGCCTGAAAATTATCTAGCTGACAATGCAGGGAAAAGCATTACCTAGAATATTCTTGGAATGCAACAGCACAATCTAAAAACTGTCTGAATTTTGATCATCTTCTGTATTTGCAACAGCTACATTTAGATAAAATAAAATAGCCGTTACCTGCATCACAATTATATTATCCTGTTGGTATCCAAGCAGGGCAATAATAAAGAACGTGTATGATTTTCATTATCGCTCCATAACAGTGTTTGCAGCTATGATGTTGTCGTTTAAATACTTGTATTTCTGTATCAAACTACCATCCTTTCTTATTTTTCAATTTTTAACCTTTTCCTAAATTGTCACAAGAAGCATGTGTTTGTGAAGAGCAGCATAGACACATTATGCCATCCTGCATCCTTTACCCCTTAAACTTCTACTTCCATATATGTATCTCCTGCAACTATATTGCCTAATAGTTTTGTACACAAATGTTAACCATCTCAGCTGATCTAGTGTGGCTGTTTTTAATGCCATAATCTATTAATTGCATTCTTATTCCCTTACTTGGCAACCTAAAATGATTTCTTAAAAACCCTAATGTGGCTTATTACAAATCATGTAGGAACTACTCAGAAATCTATTGCTGGAATGTAACTTGCTGTTGCTGCTAACTTCATTGAATCATAGAATTGTAGAATCATAGAATAGTTAGGGTTGGAAAGACCTTAAGATCATCTAGTTCCAACCCCCCTGCCATGGGCAGGGACACCTCACACTAAACCATGTCACCCAAGG
>JBCJKH010036283.1:2384-13816 GCA_039877255.1 Loriculus beryllinus
CAGAGCATGCTGTGGTTGGGAGCTCTGGGACCCCTCGGGCGAGCTCCGTTGCTGCCTTTTGTCCCGGAGCACGGCGGAGCCTCTCTGGACAATGGCAGGAAGCGCGCTCCGGCTGCGTGTCGCCGCGGCCAGCCCGCCTGCCGGGGCCCTATCTGCCTGGGGAAGGTGCTTTGCAAGGGCTGCATTGTTTGGGGCCGATAAACTCCGGAAACCCGGGCGCAGAATGGAAGGAAGTGTCCAAAGCCTTGAGCTCCGGGCTGCGGCGCTGCGAGGCCAGTTCCCACGGGGAGGCGATCCTGGGAAGTGCCCTGCAGCCCCCGGCAGCGCAGGGATGAGCTGGATACGGGGCTGGCTGCGAGCATCTTCCAGCCTCATTCAGCAATGGGAAGCTTCAGCGGTCCCAGGGGCCCCCATGCCTGACCCCAGGCTCAGAAGCTACACTGGTGCTGCCCTGAGCTCGCAGTGCATCCCGTGTCCCCTTGGTTTGACCAGGCTGCCCTGGGGTGCTGGGCAAGGAGTGGAGCCCTCTGGGTGCTCCTTGAACTTGAAAGCTCCCATGATATGATTCAATTACAGATGAATTGTTCTGGTTTTTCCTGCCTGGGGACAGCTGGGGAACTCCTCATTAGTTCTGGGGGCCCAGCCTGGTTCTGGGAGTGACAAGGTGTTCTGCAGACTACAGGGATTCCTTTGCCCACTCAGGACAGCAGCAATAGAAGCATCAGGAATGGATGCAGGTGTTCTCCCCGCTGTCAGCATCTTGAACACAGAAGGGTTCCTGGGCCACCAGCCATGGTGTCTCTTCAGATGCTCCAGGAACACCGCAGACTGAAGGGGGCATGGGATGGGGGAGGTGGGTCCCCATGCCAGGGTTGCATGCCAGGTCCCCATGCAGCATTGCATTGCTGCAGGCAGCTCTGGTTGTGGAGAGGGAGCCCTGCGGATTCTGTGGCTCTGGGCTGTGCAGGTGTGGGGACCACAAGGAATGCTGGCAATGCTGGTGGGTGACCTTGGGGTGCCACTGGGGCCATGCACTGGCACAGTGATGCAGACACTGTTTTTCTCTCCCCTGCAGCTGAGCAGAGCCGACCCCGAATGCAGCTGTGACGAAGGGGATGAGACCTCCCGCAAGAAACGGAGCAGGAACCTGTAAGTGTCACATTGTGGTGACACCGGAGTGTTCCAGGGCTGTTTGTGGCACTCAAACACTTCAGCTGAGCGCTGCTGGTCCAGGCAGCCCTTAGGGTCCCCCTGTCTTGTTCTCCCAAACTTTTCCGGGGAGAAAGCAGCAAAGGCACGTGTGAATTGAGGTCTTGCTTCATACAGGGAGTTGTGATTTTCAGGGAGGAGGTGGGAGATGTAATGGGGCATCACACACCTGGCTGGGAGCAGCCCCTCTTGGTCTTGCTTTGGCAGACAAGAGCCTGCTCCAGCTGGGGAAAGCAGCTTCCCAGAGCTGGCAGAGCTCTGCCTTGGTGGTGCTGGGTTCAGGGAGAGGCCATGCAAGTGCTGAAACATGAGCTGGGGGCCTCCTTCCCACTGGCCCCATGCCGGGAAGAGGAATGGGAACGGGAAGAGGTTTCCCGCTGTAGGACAGGCTCCACCATCACAGCACATGGGCAGCGTGGTGAGAGCACCGGGTGCTGAGGGATGCTCACAACTCCTCTGTCTCTCCAGGTAAGGCTTTGGGGGTGCCAAGAACTGGGTCCGGGCAAGGATGAGGCAGCCGTGGCCTTTGCTTCCCACGAGCACAGCTTCAAACACAGTGGTGGGGATGAGCGAGGATGTTTTTGGAACAACCTCTGGGTTTGCAGCTCAGGATCCATCCAGGTGTCACGGCCACAGGGATTCCTGGAGCTGGGTCCTTCATGTGGGCTCAGAGCAGGTGGAGAAGCCGCACGTGGTTTGAGCAGCTCAGGGGGTGTGAGGGTGCCGAGTGCGCTGGATGTGCACCAGGATGCACAGCTCCACACATGTGCCTCCTGCCAGCGAGCGGCACTGTTGTCCCGCGTGTCCTGGCTGCAGGTGCCTATTTTTAGCTCTTTTCATTATTTCCCTCCCAATTGAAATGAAAATGAATCCCTCACGGGGACATCCCCCCCTCCTCCCGTGTCCTGCTGCAGCGCTGAGCCAGGGGAATGGTGCTGGGGACGGGGGGGAGCTCCATCCCGCAGGGTCAGGGACGGTTGTGGAGAGGGTTTTGTCCTCACCTTGAGCCGGCTGCGGATGCGCTGGGAGCCTCCTGCATCGCACCGGCCGGCTATTGGCTGCGCAGCTGGGTTGCCAACCATCTGCAGGGACTATTTATGGTGCACAAGGCTGGGGTTTGGCACTCGTCGCGGCTCGGCCGGCATCCCCCGATGTGCCACACGATGGTGGACTTCTCCGAAAGATACCTGGAGAGGTAGGGCTCGGCATCCTGAGAGGAAGGGTGGTGAGAGGAAGGGTGATGTGCTTTGCAGGGGATGCTTTGGAAGCAGCGTGGGGTGATGGTGTTGGATGTGGCCTCATGGCCATGCTGGGAGGTGATCACTTTATAGGGGCAACTCCAGGCAGAAACCAGCAATTCTTTAATGGAACATTATTTTTGCTGTGGCATTTTATACTGCAGGTTATACAACTGGGGCTCTGTGTGTCTGTGGTCTGGTTTTGTGCTGCTTACTGTTCGTTTGCAAGCACATGCAAGGGGAACAGTGGGTTTTAAGTTGGGGAACTTCCTTAGGTGGTGCTTCCTGGTGTATTACTGCTGGGAAACACCCCCAGCGTTGTGTGTGCAGGGTTTGGGCTGTGGTGCCGGCAGCCCACGTGTGCTGGGGACACACACAAGCGCTGTTCAGTGCTTTGAAAGCTGTGCCGAGCTGCGGCGGCTGCCTTGCAGAGCTGGGAACGTGCTGGAGCTGTTGCTGAGGGCTGTGTGGGGTGGCCTGTCCCGTGTGGTGGCTGGTGCTCAGCTCTCAGCATCGCTGGCTGCGTGGTAATGGGAGGCAGATGGTGTTTGGAGTGTGAGGCTCTGTGTTTGGAATTGCTTTTCCCATGTTAGTGCTGGCAGCAGCAGGATACGTGTCCTGCTGGGGCTACAGCTCAGATGATGTGAAGGCAGAGAAACCCCCCGTGCTCCCCATGAGTGCATGGATGCGCTGGGTACTAGGAAAGGGATATTGCCCTCTAAGTCCTTCCATGGCTCAGGATGCTCAGCACCTTGTGGAACTGAGCCCTGGGGTGGTTGCATTTATTTCCAGTGGACTGCTGTGTTTTACCATCCTGGGACGGGAGAGAGCTGTGGATCTAGAGAGCATAATTAGAAATAGGGGTACACCCTTGCCTTGAACCCTTCTTATGTCCCCAGCCAGCCCTGGTCATGGCTCGGGCAGGCAGAAGGTGCTACTCCGAGCATCCTGACATAGACCCCCCGGTGTCGGAGGCTGCTGGGGGTGATCTGGCCAAGCTACCCTGGGTCCCATCCACCAGCCTTGGTGCAGGACGAGCATCCCAGGCCACGCAGTGTCCCCTGCACCCCTTCGTGCCGTGGTGTCATGCAGGGAACGTGCCACGAGGGGACAGCATCGTCTGCTCCCGTCACCTTTCCCACCTCCTTGCTCCCCGCTTCTCGCAGGGCCAGGCTGGGGCTGGGCTTTGGGGTCTCATTTTCACATGGCACTTGCCAGAAATCTTGGTCCTGCTTTGTCCTGGTGGGAACAGAGAGCCCCGTGTCCGGGTGTCTGGCACTGTGTCCGGGTGTCCATCACTGTGCCCCTCCAGGGACCCGTGCAGGGTGACGGCGTGTGGTGTCCGTGCCCCTCAGTGCCACACGCTGCCGGTACCAGTCACCCCGTTATGGAGATGTCCCCATGACTGTGCCCATCCTGTGCTGGCACTGGAGCAGTGTGAGCACCAGCGGGTCACACGTGGGCTCCCAGCCCTGTCCCCGCTCTGCTCCCAACCCCTTTGCCTTCCCCAGGATTCCTACGCTCCATAAATAACCTCGTAAATCCCCGCCGCCTCCCGAAGGCCCCGCTCTCCACCCTCGGCGTTGATTTTTCCACCTTTCCTCGAGTTTCCCCAGCAACAGCAGCGGGGCTGACACAACCTTTACCCACACCTACCCCTGCCGCCCCACTCCGCATTTAAAGCTCCCCCGGCTGAGCCCTCCCACTTCCGCGCCGGCCGCATCGGGCGGGAGCGCGCACGGGGCTGGCGGCAGAGCTGCGGAGCGTGTGGCCGCGCCGGGAGCGCTGCGAGGCCGGTCCCAACGAACATGCCCTTTTTCCGGGACCTTTCCAAGCCCCAGCCGCTGGAGTTCCACGCTGAGATGCTGCTGGGCGTGCAGAGACCCCACAACGGCAGCCTGCAGCGCCGGCACACCATGAAGGAGTAGGTGGTGGGCACAAGGGCTGAGGCTGATGGCGGGTCCCCTCGGTGCCGGGTATCCCCCAGCCTCACGGCCGCTTGCTGAAGCTTCCTTTTCCCTCTAGAGCCAAGGACATGAAGAACCGGCTGGGGATTTTTCGGCGGCGAAACGAGTCCCCCGGGGCCAACCCCTCCGGGAAGCTGGACAAAGTGCTCAAGTCACTCAAGTAAGTGCTGCGAGTGGGGGGCTTGGGGGTAAGCTGTGGTCGGGCTGAGCATCGCCTCCAGCGAGGCTGGGGCCACCCTGTTGGGGCAGGCTGTGGACAAACAGGTTTTGTTTCTGGAGGAGCACTAAAAGGCGTTTGTTGGCTAAAACCTCTCCCGAAGCGGGGGAAGCTCCGTGCTCGGGAGGTGGCAGCTTGGGCTGGAAATTTACCTGATGACTGCTTTCCCCAGTGCCTGTCTGAGAAACTTTAACTGGCCGGAGGGTGGTTTGAAAAACCACTTTTCCCTGGAGATGCTCCAGCAGTTGGAGTCGAGCCCTCTCTGCTCACACTCAGCAGTTTATCCGGCTGCTGAAATCCTGCCGTGCCTCAGCCAGTCCTGGCTCAGGCACATCCCAGCGCACAGAGCTCTGTGTCGAGTTGTCCTCCTGCCAGTCTAAAGGCAGAGTTTTCCTTCCTCTGCTGTGCTGCTCCGTGCAGAGCCCTCCCTCGGTCTCTGTGCAGGGCTGGAGCTGGGGCACACGCGATGCTGTTACCGGCTGTGGCTGTCACAGCCTCACCTTGCCAACCCTCTGTCCTCCTGCAGGCCCACTCCCGAGGAAGCTCTCAAGTGGGGGGACTCCCTGGAGAAGCTGCTGCTGCACAAATGTAAGTGTTTGACCCACACTGCTGCCGCTGTTTGCTGCTGGGGGGGTATCCAGACATGTGCATGGCTAGAGCAGGGATTTCCTCTGTTAATCCCTTCCGGTGTTTGGGGTAGACAAAGGGAAATGAGGCTGCCTCTTGCCTGCACCCCTTCTGGTCCTGTCTGGTACAGGGGGTGGGGGGCCAGGGCTTGAGGCTGCAGCCCCTCTGGGGGAGGAAAAAGCAGCAGTTCATGTCTCTGCCTGATCTATGAAGCAGGAGCTGCTTTAGACTATTCCCCCTCTTGTGTGGGGCACCTCACATCATGGCCATATCCTACCCCCAGCTCCCATAGGGACAGCAAGGGAGCCCTCTCCCCATCCATGCAGCAGGGCTGAGGACTGGGGATTCAGCCCGTCGATGGATTGCATGGCCCGGCTTGCACTGGCAATGGCACTGCTGTCTGCTTTGCCCGGAGGCTCTTGAGGGGGTTTAGGGGACAGTGAGTGGAGGCAGCTGAGGCTGCACCTTTGCAAGGTTGCTGGGCTGAGGATCTTGTGGGGCCGTTCCCCGCGTGTGAGCGGGGAGTAGAGATGTGCCTGTGTCCCCGCAGATGGGCTCGCTGCCTTCAGGGCCTTCCTGCGCACCGAGTTCAGCGAGGAGAACCTGGAGTTCTGGCTGGCCTGTGAGGAGTTCAAGAAGATCAAGTCCCAGTCCAAGATGGTCTCCAAGGCCAAGAAGATCTTTGCCGAGTACATCGCCATCCAGTCCTGCAAGGAGGTGAGGGCTGGCTCCTGTGCTGGTGCGTGGCTCCATGGCACGGGGAGCTGCTCACCAGCGCTGGTCTCTGTGCCCACAGGTCAACCTGGACTCCTACACGCGGGAGCACACCAAGGAGAACCTGCAGAACATCACCCGCAGCTGCTTCGACCTCGCGCAGAAGAGGATTTACGGGCTCATGGAGAAGGACTCGTACCCCCGCTTCCTGCGCTCCGACTTGTACTTGGACATAATTAACCAGAAGAAAGCCAGTTCCCCACTGTAGACCCAAGGACTCTCTAGGGGCAGGCTGGGAGCTGAGTGTTTACATGGAATCGGGCGGCAGAGGCTTTCCTGGGGGATAGCGGGAGCTGCCGTTGTGGCCCCAAACAAATTCCTGCAGTGGACGGGTGTGGGCAGCTGAAGGCACCGAGCATGGGGCCGAGGGGACCAACAAGCCCAGCAGTCTGGTACTGCTCCATCGCCCCATCTCACCATTGCTGGTACGATGCCTTCGGAGTGACTCCGGCATGGATTTTAGCCAGGAGGGAAGCTCCCATCGCTACTGTGAAGCAGGCGCCCGAGCTGCCAGCATGGCTGGAAGGTGACGAGTGATCCCAGCTTGAGGAGGAGGATTCCTGTGTAGGGCTCCGGCAAGGGGACAACAGCACCACCTTATATCCCTGGATACGAGACTTGTGAACTGGACCAGCCCCAGGATGCTGCTGTGCTTCCCGTGCCGGCGATGCCTCCCGGAGCAGTTATATCCCAGGAGCCCGGCGCTTCCTTTGCTTGTGGTGGGTCCCCCTGGGAGCAGCGGAAG
Source organism: Loriculus beryllinus (assembly GCA_039877255.1). Classification (NCBI taxonomy): domain Eukaryota; kingdom Metazoa; phylum Chordata; class Aves; order Psittaciformes; family Psittacidae; genus Loriculus; species Loriculus beryllinus. The sequence continues at coordinate 9,162 of JBCJKH010036283.1, forward strand.
CCGGGTCCTTCCCCTGCACTGGAGGTGTGTGAAGCCAGCCACCTCCTGCTCCCACCCCTGGTTTATTTATTGATCTCCTGTAGCTGGATGCGTTGCTGTGTCATAGGAAATCCCTGTGTCCTTTCCCGGTCTGAAATGACAAGTGCAATATTTGTGTGTGTCGCGGCGGGGTTCTCCGCTCGAGTGGATGCTTTTTTAGTTTCTGAGTGCGTACAACGTTGTCTGAGTTTGGTTTTATCTGACAAACGCGTTCCCTGGCAGCGGGCCGCTGGGGGAGCCTGGTGTATATATCGTGCCCTGACGACGGAGGGTTTGGTGATGGAGAAAAGCAGCTCCGTGGACCACACGCTCTCCTTACTCTGGATAACAATATGTGTTTTGAGGAGCGGGGGTTACTGCTGACCCTGGTGGAGCTGGATGGATTGCCTGCCTCCAGGCACCCAGTTTACAGTGCGAAGCGTCTCTGCAGCTGGCAACAATACATTGTCATGGTCATAGGTAAATAAAAGGAGAATATCATGTCTTGTAGCTGCCTTTTCTTCCTGACGTGTTTCTCAGCACTGGCAGAGCAGGCGTCCCCTTCTTCACCGGGGAAGTGTAAACTCCTGTTGCTGCATGGCTAAAGATGGGAAACTCTGATTCCCTGGATTTCTGAGCTGGGTTTTGTGAGGCCACGCCTGGGGGTAGCCCTGCGGGAACACAGACAGCTTTACCCAAAGCGAGACTGTTCCCAGGGACAGGATTCGCTGTTTAAACAGAGCAGAGCACCAGCCACTGAACATGGAAATGCCCAGAAACACAAGTGACCGAGTGTAGCTCTGGGTCTCTCTGGGGACACACCAAAACAAGCATCAGAAAGCCCAGCAGTGCTATTTCAGGTCCTGGCTGGCAGGGCTGCTGCTCCCCCGGGAAGGACAGCGCTCTGACAGCACTGGTTTAACACGGGAAAGTTTTGTGAGGGCTGTTCATGGTGTGTTTGGTGGCTGAAATGTCTTGTGCCACCTGCATGCGGTTGGCTACAGATGGTTTAGGATGTGTTTATGGAGTCAGGGGATCGTGTAGGGCCGTGGTGTGGAGGTGATGCCCAGGGATTGGAGGTGTTGCAGCTGCCCCAGCAATCCCACCCAGGCACAGCTCTCCCTGGCAGATAAGATCTCTACTTGGGAGCTGTGTGTTTCCCCCTTTAAACTCCCAGCATATGATGGCCAGGTGGGGAAACTGAGGCAGAGCTGAGGGGATCCCTCAGGGGTTGGCTGGAGGCAGCAGGGTAGTGGGATGCCTGCATCCTAGAGATGCTGGGACCCGTCAGGTCAGTGCATTCTCCCTGCGAGCACTGCCATGGTCATCCCAACTGACTCCTCTAAGCCAGGCCCTCCTCTTCCTCCTGCGCTGTTGGGAGCCTTCATCTCCTCTCCTTCCCAGCCAGGAGCATTTCCCTTCATGTCTGGCCTCAACACATTTTCTTGCAGATCCCCTCTCTCTCCATCACTCACATACTCTTGGCCTCCTCTCACAGCCCCAGCCCATCAGTGTCAGGATGCTCTTACTGCAGGGTCATGTTGTTGGTCCCCACTTCCCATGTCTCATGCAGGGGACTCTGCTCAGGGGCCTTTGTGGGTACTTGGCAGCCTGGTACCTGTCGTTACCTTCTCTCTGGAGGCCAGGGCCAGTGGGCCCTCCTGAGCCTGTTGGTGATGCCCAGGAGCATCCAACCTGCACATCCATGCCTGGTTTTGAGCCTGTAACATGCCTTCCTTATGTGACTTATCTGAGCCCATCCAGTAGGGCAGGCAGCAAGGCCTGGAGCTGCTGTGGGCCACGTGGGAATCTGCTGCATGATTGAGTAAGTGCCACCGGTGCCTGCAGGCAAAAGATGAAGGAATGGGGACCTGGGGTGACTCCCTGGAGAGAACGGAACTGGCCCCGTGTGAGTGACACCAGCTGGGTTATTGCTGTAGCAGAATGCACTGCCAGGCTGGCCTGAGTCACTCTGCAAACACAACTCCAACCCTGTGTGCCTGGGAGGTGCTGGATTGCAGGAGAGAGCGGGTTGGGGTGGGAGGTGGGGATGCTCCGTGCTCGTGCCCTGCCTTGCTGTGGTCTCTGCAGGAGGACAGGTCTCGTCATGGACCCTGTGGTGACACCAAAGCCACAGCTTTGTCCACTCTGTGCTGCAGGAGAGGAGCTGTGCCATCTCCTGGACCTTGTTGTGCCTCAGAGTGAAGGCTTTGAGGAACCCAGTTTATGAACGGGAACTGGGCCAGCTCATGGAGGGAGCTTGTTCTGGGAGGATGTTGGTTGTGATGGAGATACAGCCCCACTGCCCCGAGCAGCTCTTTTTGCAGTGGAGATTAAGGTATGGCTGGCTAGTGGGGCTGTTACAGGGGTATTTAGCTTAAAACATAACCTGGTAGCCCAGAGAAGCTGTGGCTGCCCCATCCCTGGCAGTGTTCAAGGCCAGGTTGGACACAGGGGCTTGGAGCAAGCTGCTCCAGTGGAAGGGGTCCCAGTCCGTGCAGGAAGTTGGAACTGGGTGAGCTTTAAGGTCCCTTCCAACCCAAACCATTCTGGGATTCAGTGATTCTATGATTTAGTTCAATACCTCTAGCACTGAATGTAATTCTTCAATGATGGGCAAAATCAACCATAGATTCCCTCGAGTGCCAGATATGTTAGTAAGGGTAAGACTGGAAAAGTAAATTGTGTTTTCGTCACCAGTGTCACGAAACATGACCAAATTCAGGCTCCTCTTCATGCTGCAACAACCACCACCGCATCTTCAGGACCTGCGTATGCATCCTGTTCCAGTGCTAACTTAGTGCAGTTAGTTAGTACCTATTGCTTGTGTCATAGCTGTAGAAGATCCATCATGCCTCAGACCTTGAACGGTTACAGGTGTGGGCATTTACGTAAGAGCACCAAATTTTTACAGTGCTGCTTCTTAGTGTCATATCTCGGGCTTCTTAATTTTACTGAAAACTAACTTAGAACCTTTCTGGCCTAGTTTTAGTTGTCAGTAAAGTCACTCTTTCCAGCTGTCTTCATATTTTCTCGGTAAGCTTCGATCTGTAAGGATTAGTAGCAGAGCTGTGGCTATCAGCTGCTATGTTTCTAGTGACATTGCTGCTGCAGGCTCTAACCAGGAACATACTGAAAACCTCTTGATAGCCTTAATGACACGATGTGATGTGGCTTTTTAATCAGATGCCACCATGTCTTGGATGCACACAGCTCTTGTCAGTGAATACACCCGCTTGCATTGGATGGGAGTAACCAATAGCTCCACAGGTGCATCCCCAAACCAACATCTGCTTAAAGGTAATTGAGAATAAATCCGAAAAAGAGCAATTTCCATCCTGGAATGCATGTTTCTAACAGATGACTTCATGAAAAATAGTTCGATGCACCTTGGGTTTCTCTAATTACATTGTGAGAGCTTTAAGGGTTATTAGGATTCAAATCACCTTGACCAGAAATAAGCATGAAAGGTAAAGCACGTAAGCTCAGGAAGGCATCTTGGAGAGCACAGGAGGTAGCAGTGTGTAAGACAGGACACATGCACTTGTGTTCAGTTGGGAGATATTCTGTGATTCCATCATTAACAGCCTTAATATTACTGAGCATTTTAAGTATATTAAATATGTCCTCATTACTCTGCTTCCCTCAGTTGACTGAAAGTGCTTGGCACAGATGGGCTGGCAGGACTGGGGCAGTGGGGAGATGCCCAAAATGCTCAAGTGTCAGAGTCAGTGATCCAAAAGTGCTGGTGGGCTTAACTAGACAAAATCTACCCTCCAGAATGATCCATTACAAACCATTATAGCCTCATAAAGCCCTAGAGAGCCCCACTATAGCCCCATTATTACCTCATAGAGCCCCATTATAGCCCCACTATCACCTCATAAAGCCCCATTATTGCCTGATAGAGACATATTATAGCCACATAGAGACCCATCATAGCCTCATAGAGCCTCATTGTAACCCAATAGAGCCTCATTATAACCCCATTATAGCCCCATTATTGCCTCATAGAGCCCTAGTATTGCTATTTATTGATAAAAAATCATAGAATAGTTAGGGTTAGAAAGGACCTTAAGATCATCTAGCGCCAACCCCTCTGCCATACCTTTATTATAGCCCATAGAGCCACATTATAGCCTCATAGATCCCCATTATTGCACCATAAACCCCATTATAGGCTCATAGAGCCCCATTACAGCCCCATAGAGCCTCATTATAGCTTTATAGAGCCCCATTATGGCCCCGTTACAGCACCACAGAACCCCATTATGGCCTCATAGAGCCTCATTATAGCCCCATAGAGCCCCATTATAGCCTCATAGACCCCCATTATAACCACATTATAGCCTCATAAGGCCCAATTATAGCTCCATTATAGCCCCACATAGACCTATTATAGCCCCATAGAGCTCCATTATTGCCTCACAGAACCCTATTATAGCCTCAAAGGGCTTCATTATAGCTCCATAGAGCCCTATCATAGCCTCATAGAACCAATTATAGCCTCATAGAGATTCATTATTGCGGGAGCTGAATTCCTCGGACAATGCTGAGACGATCAATGTGATCAAGCGAATGCCATTTATTATAAAGCAGTTACCCTTTTTATACCTTTGTTTGCACCTACTTACAAT
>JBCJKH010036285.1:0-13423 GCA_039877255.1 Loriculus beryllinus
CAGGTAGGTATTGTGTTATTATTGAAAGTCCTAGTTGCCTTTATTTCCCCATGCTGAAGTTGTACAGTTATCTTAATTATTCTATAATATGATACTGAAAACACACTCTGCAATCACCCTTGAATGTTTCATCATTGTGGCTTTGTGCTTCATTAAATAGTAATTGGCTGGAAGTAAATGATCATCAGGTGTCAGTCTCCATGAGATGTGTTGGTTTGCTATCCACTGCCGAATTAGTGATTGGAAATTATTTTCCTAATTTCTTCATTCTCTTGGCTTGTGTTAGACTGATGAAGTTAAATGATAACCGTTTAATAGCAGTGTTTAGTTATAAGCTGGGAAGTCACAAGGAAATGATTGCTTTATTGATGGCTGCAGTGTGGTGGCTACTCTAGCAATATTGATAGAAACATAAAAATATAGTTCTCTTATGTTCAGCATTTTATGTAAGAGATGTTTATATATGGGACAGGGTTAAAGTGCTGTGCTCTTCTCAGATTGGTGGTAGTGGTGGTGAGCAATTTCAGCTTTTCAAAGGGAAAGAAGATTCTTGAATGAAGTGTGCCTTGTGTAAGAGAATTTAGTCTATTATATATGAGACGTATATATTGTATGGGACAGTTTCTTGGCAGCAGTTGAGAGCACAAAGGAGAGGCAGATACCAGTGAACTGAAGAATCGCAACAGTGTTTTGGGTGAAAATTAAAACTAATTTAACAGTGCTGGATATCAGGCGATAGAACACAATGCTGGGCCCAAATTATCTTGAGGTAAAGCAGTGGAATGTGTATCAGGTGAACCATTAACTGAAATGACTCAGAATGAGGTCTTGTCAGTAGTATTCAGAATGGCACATCCCTCTAAATGGTGGTTTATCAACTCTTGGAGGCCAAAGGCATGGTCTTGACCCATTTAATTGTCTGCACTTAGGTATATGGCTGCACTAACAGAAAAATGGTGGAGTTATTTTTGTTTTGTTTGAAAATCTTAGCATTTTCATTTGGAAAAGTGTTATACATAGAATTCTTAGGTGGTTAGTTCTGTCAAGATACCAGTTTCTAGGGGAAGAGGTGAGAAGTTGGAGGTGATCCTTGGCATCGTGAGTCTTCCTGAAACTCTTGTTCCAGCATTAAGCATTGATGATAAATTACTGATATTAGTCCATCAGTACTGGAAGTTGGATACCTGCTTGTGGAGGAGAAGCAAAGCTGGGCTCTGTAGTCTACAGTTTGGCATTAATTAGGATGATCTCAAAGCATTTTTGAGTTGTTCAGTATATAGGATAGCCAAAAATCATGAAGGCTTGTTTGTTTCTTGCCTCTCAGAAGTTTTGTGCCCTGAGGGAAGGGGTCGAGTATCCTCCAACGTTTGATAGTTCTACGGTGGCTGAACAGAATTACTGCCTTGCTTGTGGCATTCATACTTAGGCAAGAAATCAACTTGAAATTGGTGTGACTCCTCTCTTATGGGTGCTGTCATGCTTCCACTGCTTCTCAGTTCAATCTTCAGTAGCTTTGCTTTGTCCCATAATTCACTTGAGAATGACTCTTCATCAGGGACTGTAGTGATAGGGCAAGGTGTAATGGGTTCAAACTTACACAGGGGAAGTTCAGGTTAGATAACAGGAAGAAGTTCTTTTCTGTGAGGGTGGTGAGGCACTGGCACTGGTTGCTCAAAGAAGTGGTAAGTGTTCCATCACTGGCAGTGATCAAGTCCAGGTTGGACAGAGCCTTGGGCAACCTGGTGTAGCATGAGGCGTCCCTGTGCATGGCAGGAGGTTGGAACTAGATGATCTTTAGGTCCTTTCCAACCCCAGCCATTCTGTGGTTCTGTGATAGTTCTATGTAGTGTTTGGAAGCGACAAAAGGAGTTAAAAAAAACCCCTTAACGATTCTTGTCTCTGGAGCTGTGACAACTGCCACTATATTATCTATCCATAGAGTGAATTCTCAGTTGAAAATATGCAAATGATCACTATCAAATATCACTTTCCTAAAGGGCACAGTGGCAACTGCCAACCTTTTTTTTCCTTGCTCACTGAATAGTTTTCAAATGTGTTGTAATAACAGAATGAATGTTTAATAATAGTATGTCAAGTGAAATGTCACTGACTAGGAAGCAGTAGGGACTGTGAGATGTTAACTTCACTGGAGTGTAAAATGCTGGCTATCTTGTATGATCTAATGGGAGGAATAAAATATTTGACCCAGTGGAGGTGTGCAATAGAGATAAAATCTAAAGAAAACTCTTTTGAATTTGCTGTCTATCTTGATAAGCATTTTTATTGCTAATCTTTTTTTAGCATTATTTAGCTTTAGGATTGCACTAAAGGAAGGATGTCTCAGCTCCAAAAGCATATAGTGATAGATGTGCATTTGTCATGGCAGTGATTTGTTTTTTTTATTCAAGTACGTTGCTTATGATAAATGAAAATTGGATTTGAAAATGTAACGATGCCCAAGGTTTGTAAACACAAAAGTCTATACTCTTTTTTGCTTAAGAGTTAAAGAGGACACACCAGATTCTGAGAGTTGTGTACTATCCAGAGTACCTCATTGGAAAATACCTCATTTTCTTCCAAATAGGTCTGTGATAAGCAAATTACAGACTTTAAAGTGTTGATGTGCATCCTTGTTATTTGGTATTGCTGTTAAGAAAAAAGAGTGAAAATGATAAGATGTTCTGGTCAAGAATAACACAAAGTTTTTCTTTGCTACTTTGTTACAGTAGTATCACATGAATGCACAGAAATCAAAACATTTGTGATTCCTCCCTTTTGGAGTACTGGAAAGTTAGGACCATATGTGGCCTTTCTGTGGGAGTTTGGTTTTGGCAGTTCTTGTGCAATGCAAAGCTGTTTTACTCGCTGCAAATTGCATGCTATGTATTTAGTACATACCCAGTTTGAAGATCATGGTCTGCACCAAAGCTAAGCACTCAGTGGGACAGGATATCAGTTGTAGCTGAGTTTGAATGTCCTGTAATGGTGAGTATTTTGTCAAGTTGGGTTTTTTGTCTCCTCACTCAGACACTTTTTAATCTTTTTGTGAGTTTAAAAATGTAAGTAGTTTTGCTCATAAGGTCGGGGAGATTAATTACGGTGTTTGAAGGACTTACATGCTGTCAGTAAAAAGCACTGTAAAACCAAGAGAAACAACAAACACACAACTGAAGACATTAATTTTGTCTTCATTATAGGGAGTTTATTCATATGGAGTTTATTAATACGACCTAATGGTAGTAATTCATATGCCTTTCAGGGTAAAGCCACAGATTAAATACTTGATTAATCATTGGATGATTGAGCGATGTCAACCCTGAAGAACTATGTGGTAATGTCATTGAAAGCTGTCATAGACATAAAACTTGAAAGGGGGGTTTTGGGCACATTTAGCTTTTGATGCTTAATTTTTCCACATTAGCGATTTCAGTTCAAGATTGTTCTGAGTTCAATTTTTGTTTTTCTTTGCACTGTGAAACATGAATCTTGTTTTACTTCTATATTTCGCAGCACAATGACAAGTTGTTAGAAAATGGGAGTTAAAACCTAACAGAACAGCTATGTATTATTTCACAGATGTGTGCTTTCTCAACAGCTTTCTAAATGAAATGTATTAGTAGATAATAGGTTTCTTCTCTGAGGATTGTTCTTTTGTTGGTTTGTTTTGGTTTTGGTTTTTTTTTTTCTTAAACTTTGATAACTTTTTTTGATATAGTACCAAGATAATTTGGGTTTAATGTTGAAGCGTTGCTACACTTAGTAATAACTAGACTCCATGCAAACAACCCATTGACATTTCATTCCCTGCACACACTGTGTGGCTGTAGCCATATGTTTGTCTTCTGAAACACACTGTGACTAATGTGTATGTTTCTAAAATTCACTTGTGAAATGCATTATCCAGGCAGCAGTGTCCCCAGTGGCTGCTAGACAAGTGTCGTGGTAGGAATGTATACTTGCAGTGGTACCAGCACACCTTTCTAAGCAAAAATACCCATGCATGGCATGTGTGACCAAACTGATTTAGCTAAAGTATTCCTGCATAACATGCTTCAAATTACTTAAAGGCTGTAGTGAATGGTTCAGAGGTGCGCTGAACTGCTCAAAGCATTGCTGTAATTGTAGCTACTGATCCATGACATTTATTGATGTACTTTGCTGGTTTTTTTGCTTATGTCAGTGACTCCAGGTGATGCATCAATTTGCAGAATTTAGGGTTGCCCACTAAAAATTACTGGTTTGGGTTTGTTTTTCTTTTTTGGGGGGAGGGAGGGGGGAGACACTGGGGTGGCAAAAAGAATTTCTGCAACAAAAGGAGAAAGATCTTGTGCTCTTTTTTGCTTCTGATTAAGCATTTTATCATCTTCTTGCTTTTTATTTAGGTTTTTATACAACCCATTTAACAAACAAATGTAAATACTTTACTACTAGTATTTTCCTAGACATATTAACAAGTCTTCAAAGGAGATGATTATTGCGCTTCTGTTGATACTCTTATCATCTGAACTCATCAGTGTTTCACATTTCACTGTTTCTGCCACCTCAAAGTAAAGGGTAAGAATTTCAGTGAAATCAATACAGACTGAAATATCAAATCTGTATAATAATAAAGCAAGTTTATCATACCAGTACTGTTCTTTCACCAATGTCCTCCTCTTCCAATAACCTGAATGACTTCCTGGGTCAATTCCAGCTGAATTTGAAAGGCAGACTGAAATACCATTCATAAGTGGGTGACTAGAAGAACAATATACCAAAGGTTTTCTCTCCTGAGGACTCAGGTTTTACAGTTCAGAAATTACAGAGTCTGCTTTTTACCAGACTCACTGTCTCCCATTCAGGACAGGACAAAAAGGGAAATCAAGATCCTGATTGGAGTAGAGATAATAAGTAGTCAAAAGTGTTATCATTTACCTTTTTCCTTTTTGTCAGGTTTTCCCATTTTATTTGATCTTTTATCAACAGTAAGAAATGTTTTTAATAAAATGAAAACTAGTAGGATATTTGCTGACTGAAATTACTTAGTTTTTTTTTTTTTTTAATTAGATTTGAAGTCCACTTTGACCTTTTTTAAGTAGGTTTTCTTAAGCAAGGTGTTGAATCAGACTTAGCTTCATATTTGGGATTATAGTTTAGGAAGCCAGTACTTCAAGAATGCTTTTCAAAAATGTTAGTTACATCCTAAGTATCATGCAGACAAGTATGAATGACAAGTAATTCAGGTGTTGCTTGTCAGTAGGGATTATTGTGGATCCAGTGCATTTATATTTTGTGCTTTATGTGAATAAGAGTCAAAACATGTTTGTGTACTCAGCTTTTTCATGTCTATTAAGTTATTAAATGGAGCATTACTGAAAAAACAAAAACTTAAACCACCAACAAAATTTGACAGTAAATCTTTGAGAAAACGTCAAGGTTTAGATTTAGAACACACGATATGCACATCTTTTCTGCGCAGAAATGGTGCTATTTAACCTACTGGTAACACTTGGTCTTAACTAATCTACTGATTTTTAAGATGGATACTTGCACAAATGAGCCATTCTTTCTCTCCCTTCAAACCACTTTGGCCTTCTTGATGTACAGCAGTCGTGCGCTCCATTAGATGTCATTTGTTTGAGGAAAGGCTACATAAATCATAAGTGTCTTCCCCAGAAGAAATTAAAATATGAAGTTTTATTGCTTTTTTATTACTGAGCATATCACAGTATTATATTGTTTAATGAAACGTGACAGGCTTTGCTACAAGAAGTATAATGAATACACCAGCTTCTTTGCATTTAACAACATAAGGTGCCAACATTTTATTTTCAGGACACAAAGTGGCTGTTTATATAGGAGACAGATATAGGAATTCAGCATAATGTATATATAGGCATATTCTTGCAGACATCTGGTATCTTTATTGTTATGTCATTGATAGATCTTCAGAACTATAGCTTAAACAGATTTTCCCAATTGGAAAAAGATCCATTCTAAAATTTACACGGGAATACTCCTTTAGGTGATTTTCTTTTACTTTTTCCCCCAAACACAGTCCTGGAAAATACTTTTGGTTTCCTGGACTACAAAACATTGCCAAATAGCTTTTCCTTTTCTCAAGTTTCTAAAATCTTTATTAAAGATGCATTAATAATAAGATTTAAGTATCAGCAGGAATCAGTGCTTTCTACTTAATATATATATAGTAACTGTGATGAGTCATTTTCTTTTAACAACCTTTTTGACTTCTTTAATTTGAAGAATGTATTCTGTTCATCTAATAGCTAACCTCTTGCCTAAAATTCATCTCTCAGGAGTTAATTCATCGATCACTTTTGAGCTGCAGGTGTTCATGCTGTGGCGAATTTGAAATTGAGTGCTGAAGCACTATTCTGAAATACTGAAGGGATGTTGAGGATTCCATAATTTTTGAAACAGGTGAAGTGGAATAACCATGGGGCTGAAACTGTTCTGTAACAGATATTCTGGTCCTACTACATTGCTGCAGTACTTCTAGAACTTACTATCAGTCAGTACTTGTGACTGAATCTAACTTTCTCCTGAGAGTCCTATCTGTTAAGGTAGTTCAAGATAAAAAAGTTGTTATGCTATTTATAGCTGCAAAGTACAAATGATTATGAATTTCCTAAGGCATTTGGTAATTCTCTGCATGATAAAGTTAACTCCATTTAAAGTTTTGGTATTAATACCAAATTAATGAATACCGTTAGTATTATGTATGAGAACTGTAAATGCATGCAACTGCTTATGGTAATGTAAACTTAGAGTAATAAACTTGCATTATTTTAATTGGAAAGTTCAGAAATTAGAAGTTTGGACATTCACTTATAAATTGGGAATGGTTATTCTGAAGAAAGAAAACTGAGAAATTAGTTTATGTTGATCATTCTGGGTTCTTGCATATGTTTAATAGCTTGGGCAAGAAACAGAGAGTTACTGATTTCATGAAATTAAAATTACCTGTTTTCATTGATGAAGAAGGACTTATTTTCTGATGTAAAAAGGAAGTCTGATTAGGAAGTCTCCTAACGAACAGAGAGTTCATAGCTGGTCAGATGCTCTTAGAAGAAAGTAGGATTGCAGCTCTGGAATGCAGGTATGCACCCACACCTACATGTATTCAGGTATAGTTTACATTACTCTTGATACTACTTACATGGACTATGTTATAGGCAACTGTCAGAACTGTAGTACAATTACAGTTTGCTTTTTCCATTAGCTATTTTTATTGTTTTATGAGATTCATAGAATCCCTGACTGGTTTGGGTTGAAAGAGTCCTTAAAGCTCATCCAGTACAAACCCCCAGCCACAGACAGGGACACCTTCCTCTAGAGCAGGTTGCTCCATGCTCTGTACAACCTGGACTTGAGCACTACCAGATATGGGGCAGCCACAGTTTCTCTGGGCAGTCTGTGCTAGTGCCTCACCACTTCATAGTGAAGTAAAAAAGATTGTCAATGTATTTCTTATTTGGAAATCATCAGTGCACTTACAACAGGAGTGGGATCTTTTTAAAATGGTGCATAGCATTTTGTTTTTTCAGTACCCTTCTCTGTCCACCCATGATCCTAAAAGTTAATGCAGTTTTCATCAGCTGCAATATATAGATCTCTTAGTGTACAAAAAAAACAGGGAAAAGAAAAAGCCAACCAAATCAAAAGCTCACTGAGAAGGCCAGTGTTCTTTCAACTTTAATTAAAGAACTGTGACTTAAAAACTGAACAGACTTTCTCAGTGGCATTCAGAAGCTCTTTCATCATCTGACATTTTTTCCAGTTTGTGTCCAGACATGTGCAGGATAGAGTAAAACCAGGGAGACTCCACTGGATTGGTAGTTTATAGTGATACTGTATAGTTCACCTAATTAAATCCTAACCCCTGGAAGTAGGAAGGTTATTTAAATAATTGGATATTATTTTCTCACCTCTGTTTCTGAGTATCTTTGCTAATGAGAATGCAGTTGCCCATGTTGTTAATGATTGTGTCAGTGATTTCAAAGTATCACTTCCTAGTGTTTTTCATTTTATTCAGTTTTGTTTCTGTTCTTTGGCCTTCTGGCTGGTAAGGGTATAGTACTTTAGGCTTTGTTTTATCATTCTGTATGGCTTCAACATTAGTGCTTCTCACCAGTTGAAATCACTCAGTTTTGCAAAGTTACCAATGAGCAATATAAACATAACTTGTTATTTTATAAGTAAGCCTCTCAAACGCTGTTCTGTTTCAGTAACTCTCTGGAGGGAATAATTGTTGCAAAGGGGCTTTATTTCCCAGTACAATTTACAAAGTAAGCGAGGAATTAGGCAAGGAGGAATTGCAACTGTTGGATGTATTCATCTGTCATATGCACAAGATCTCAGACAGCTACCTTGATCACCCTTCAGTTGGTTCTTTTGGGGGGTTTGGGTGAGTTTTTGAAGTCTGAATGGTCCTAGTGATCTGAGATTTCCTTTACATTTAATGCAGAATGCTGAAGGAGTCGATAAAATAAGTTTTAGACAGCAGAAACAGGAATTACCACAGGACTTTGCACTTTTTATTGCATTACTTGCTTCATTTCCTCTTCTCCTCCTAACATCTACTGAGTAGGAAAGAATGCAGACTAGGAAACTTCTTCCCTTTTTAGTGTCTTCATATTTTACCTTTTTCTTTTTCATTTGTGATTTTATAATAGCACATTTGATTGAGAGTTAGGAGGTGAGAGTTAAGAAAATGCTTGGATTACTTTGCTTTAATGCAAAGTATTTGCTACAAAGCAATTGTCAGGATCTCTGACGCATGGCTCCTTTTCCTTCTGAGATTTGGAGAAGGTGTTCTGTGAGCTGCTTGGTTAATTGGTGCATGTCCCTGTAATAGTTTTTAAAATCATTATTCTGCATAAAGGTCTGATGTTTTTGCTTTGTTAGTTGAGACATACTGTTAATAAAACTAAATTAATCTAAACATAGTAATCATTTGCTTGAAATATGAACGTTTATGCTTAAATCTGTATTTAAAACCAAATTACTACCTTTCTAAAAAATAACCACAACCCACTAATTTGCTATTGTAGGAAAGATTACTTTGTCAAATGTGGTTTGTAAATCTCTGCATCCCTCCCTTTGGCTATTAAGTCCTGCATAGTTGACAGTACTGTGGCTAGAGTAACTGTGTGTTATGAGTCAAACGTTACTATCAAATATTGAATATTCTTGAAATTAGAGTGGTTGGTTTGTCACCGTATGGAAGGCTTACAATATGGGTGTTTTCATTTTAAGCTGTTTAGTTTACTTGCTTACAGATAAAAATTATCATCCTGCCTTCTAACTGGCTGTAATCTGTTTATCTTCCTGCCAGTGGTGATAGCTTGGTGGTTGGGGTTAGTGAAGGAATATTATCATGATGAAATTTGCCCAAAGCATTCTTAATTGTAAGTGAAGTTCAATACCTTTTGCTTTCATTAGCATGTCCTATATAATAAAACCAGTTCTCCACAGAAAGCATTACAAATTTGGTCTATCCTTAAGCTATAGTACAGATCTTTTTACGGAACATGTAGGCAAAGTGTATCAGCTGAATTGCTCTCTGCATAAATAGCCAATAAGGGAGAGTTTGCAGGGCTCTTGCTTTATTTGCTTATGAAAGTTTGAAGGTATTTACCTGTCAAGAAAAAAGACTCATGCCGGGGAGGTTTCAACAGAGCTGGCATTGTTGCCTTTATAATCTAAATACATTTATTTTTAATGTTGACTGCAATATGTCTAGGGAGAAGTACATAGCTAGCAGGAGAGGTTTAAAAATAGGATTGTCAACCTTCTAATGTGTCCTTACTTTTGAGCTTTCAACATCTGACCTAAGTATGCTGTGAATCAAATGAAAATCAGATTATAGCAGCATAACTATTTTCTCACACCCTGATGTACTGCAAGGAAACAAAGTAAAGGGGAAATAAATTCTTTTTATTGCAGGAAAGTCAGCGCTTGAAGGACAGTGCTTCTAGCTGACTGCAAGTAGTGGAGACAGGAAGAATATTTCTGTAGACAAATCCAATATGTTGAGCCATTTAAGTGAAGGAAATTTGAGATAAAGTTCTGTGATTTTTATTGATGAAATACTTAGCTTGGTACAGGAATACAATATTATCATGGAATGTTTGTACTGCTGTATAAAACATTATGAATATTTGGAAGTATGATTTATAAGAAAAAGTGTTTTGTTTGACAGATTGACTTTTTTAATATGCAGTGAAAGCATATTAGGAATTAGGCTTCCAGCTTCTTTATTAGTTACTGCACTGGAAGCTGTATTCACCAAGTTATCATCTAAATTTTCATTAAAATTAGAACTACTTGTACAATTCCTTATACTTTATAGTGACTATCAAGATATTATATGTGAACTACTAAACTTGATGTCCCCAAGGGAAACTTAGAAGAGCATTTAATAGTGAACCAAGAGATTTCATTTGCAGTTCAGAAGCCGAAAGAGGACTTATGTTTGATACAGATGGTAATAATAGGTATGGCAAAATTTTGAAATGATTTAGCTTTTTAAAGGCGATTCATAAATAATTTCTCTGGAATCTTTGGCTCTCTAACCCATTGAGCTGGAGGAGAAGCATAAAAATCTTTAAGCGCTTTGAGTAGCCATTTCCTTTTTGACTAAGGATTAGATAGAGATTGAGTTAATAGGGGTGGATACTATTTTTATTTTGTATGTGTAAGTTCATGTATTCTGTGTTTCATTTGCTCCATGAAGGTGCAAAAGAAAAGAACTCTGTCTTTAGGGTTTTCAAGACAGAGGAGGAGAAAATGGGAGCTCAAAAGGTCAGAGGCATTTTAAAACCTTTCTGTGTGGTTATCAACTGCACTGAGATGTGGGCCCTGACAGCACTCATGATTACAGATTGAAATCTTTCTGCCAATTAACTAGTGTTTCCAGGATGTGGAAGTTTCTAGGCCAACACTGAGGATAATAACATCAATCTTAGGCTGAATACATGTGTAAGATTTATCAATATGATCCCAAAACACTCTCATTTCAAAAATACTGTAGAAGAAACTTTGACTAAAGATTCTTGTGCTGAAAGTCAGCTACAGGCTAGGAAACAGGTTGTGCAGAAAGTGTTTAGAAAGGCAGCTGAATTGAATTGCAGACTTTGGAACCTGGCTGCAATGGAAATACAAGACATTCAAGTCAAACATCAGAACAAACTTTTTTACCTTGAGGGTGGTCAAGCTCTGGAACAAGTTGTCCATAGAGATTTTGGAGTCCCCATTGACTTTGTAATACTCAAAATGTAACTGGAAATAGCCCTGAGCAACCTGTCTAGATGACCCTGCAGAGACTGGGGCTAGATAATCTTCAGAATCTCCTTCCTCAGTTAATATGTCATTGTGTGAAATGAGGATCCACCTGAATTTGACTAAAAAAAAATCTTTATTATTCATTAGTCCAGAACCCCTTCTGCAAGATCCTTATTCAAATTTGAAAGTGAGCTTGAGGCTGTATTTGAAAACTACATGAGTTCAGTTGAGGCCTTTGATAATTTTCCATCAAAATGCATTAATACATCAGAGTACATTAATACATTAATAAAGATGTTGTTAACTCTCCTATAATTGATACTGACTGCAAGTCTTAAACATACTAATTTGACACTGTTTTTGCTGTGAAACATGCTCATGTTTTACATCCTCAAACCAAGTGGAAAAACTAATTAACACGTGAAAAGTATGCAAGCTTAACTAATTTGGTAATTTTCCTGATTTCTCATAGTTAGGAAATAAAAGTAAGAAATCTTTAAGTGTCCAGAAACAGGATTTACAAAATACTTCAAGGGAAAGCATTTGCTCTAAAATACCAAACCTGCAATTTTCCTTTGGCAGAGCAGCAAATGAGGGACGCTTACTTTATTCTTTTGCTTTACAAGTACTGTGTAGATGAAGTCATTAAGGTGTCTGCATGAATAGCTTTATTTTAAGGTAAATAGAAGTTATTCTGCAAGTGGAAATAAATGAACACTTATTTTATTAAGATAAAGCCTCTGATTCTTTCCCTTCAGTTAGTATGAGAAAGGTAAACCTTTGACAATCTCTTAGTTTGTTGCTATGATTTAATAAGGAGGAAAATGGATATTGAAGTTAGGCAGGATGAGGAGGCATCTGGTTAGCTCTGCAAATGCATTTGAGATTCAGAGTACTATATGAAAAATCCCATTTCTGTTTTAATGATGGGTTATTATAATGAAAAAGAAATTTGTCAGCTAACTGACTACACAGATGGTGTTCCCAGGTGATAGTTTTGCTTTGGCTTCAGAGAAATGAGGTCCTCTGCAACTCAATGTTGAGTCCCACAGCATGAGTCACTACTGACTAAGACAGGTTTTGAAAAAAGAATAGTGAAATATGGAGGGCTTACTTATAAAATCAAGAACTATTCTGTTTCATGAATTTTCAGCAAGTTCAGTCATGGACAAAGAGATCAGCTTTTACAGCTTACCAAAAAGTGATTCAAGAAAAATCAATTAAGAGTTTAAACAGACCTGAAGAATTACTTAGTATTTCTGTGAAAGCATCTTTTCAGTAACTGGGAACGAGATATCAAGGCATTCTTTATCGAATGGGAAATCCCCATTCCCTGTCAAGAAATGTTTCACTTGAATAGCATGTAATCTTTAGTTTTGTTTTTAGACTTGAGGGGAGAAGATGTCTGAGATTAAAGTTTTGCATTGGTCAGATTATCACATCATTCATAAAGTCTGTGATAGATGCAGTTTTACTTTCCAAAAGGATGTCAGTTCTGTTTCAGCAGGCAAATACTCATATCTGCAAGTGTTGAACCTGACTTCTGTCAGGATGTTAACGAAAGGATGGAGTCAGGTTTTCTGGAAGTTCTTCCCAGTCAGGACTTCCTATGTCTTGTGGGGTGGTAAGGAAGGGTGAAAACTAGCCATGCAGAACTGCAGCATCAGCCAGTCACAATTTTAGCTGTTGAATGTCTGAGCTCCTGATAGAGTTATGATTAAATAGAGCTTACATGATGCATCAGTTTTACTTTCCTGGCCTTTGGAAGTGCATTATTTAGCCAGTATGCTTGATGAGAATGCTCTTCTGAATGCTGTTGATAAAAATGTCTCAAGGATTTGAAGAAGTTTGGTGTAAATTGCTACCCAACACAAAAACTGATGTGGTGGTGGTGGTATCTTAAACACTGGGATTTCACTCTCCCTTTATAATTAAAAGAACCATAAAAGAAAGTTTGCTCGTGAGTGCTAAATTTCTTGAATTGTTGCTTCCTACAGAAAAAAATTGGAGAGGGGCTTTGGGCAAGGGCCTGTAGGGCCAGGCCAAGGGGAATGGCTTTGACCTGCCAGAACAGGGGAGACTGAGCTGAGCTCTTAGGCAGAAGCTCTTCCCTGTGAGGGTGCTGAGGCGCTGGCAC
>JBCJKH010036287.1:0-12165 GCA_039877255.1 Loriculus beryllinus
AAACCCCCCCCCCCCCCCCCCCAAAGAAAAAGGAAACCCAATTAAAATACTGATCTCTCTTTGTGACTCAGTAGCAAAAAACTTAAAGTTGATTGTCTCTCAATTTGGCAACTGACTTCACAGTCCAAATTTGTGCCATAATCTTACTTTCCAGCATGAGAAGAGAAATGTATTTTTGCAATTTGATGAGCAGAGAAAAATGATCTGCTGGGGTGTCCTTTTCTAATAAGTGTTGATTTTTTTTTTCTTTAACACTTGGTATTGCATTTGTATTGATATGTAAAATCGTTACTTGGAGAATGGAAAAGTTAAATTTTCCTACATTTGCAAGCTCAAAAAACAGGGGAAAAAGGTAACATGGAAAGCTGGGGAATTCTCATTTTAATTATCTGTAGGAAAAATTAGATGTTGTGGCATTTTAAACAGCTCCAATTATTATTGATAATTCTAGCTGAACTATTCTTATCTTTAGTTTAATTATGTTAACATACTTTTTGTTAGACAATGTATGCTGAAGGATAAACTAATTACCATTGAAGTCAGTAGGAGCTGGAAAAGATTCCAGCCATGCAAAGACTCATATATCACGCTTATGTTCAAGTACATGAGAAGCTCAGGCATCTACAGAGAAATCTGCACCATGTAGAAAATGATGCACATACATAAGTCTTTGCAGAATGGGAAATTAGGACACTTGGAAATTCTTGACAGAGTTGGTGTGCTGATCTCAACCTTTCTTTTCTTTCTGTACATTGGAGAAAGTATGATAGTGCTGCTGTAAAAGTTTTTCACCCCATTTGAGTAGAATTTATAACAGATATTAGTGAATGCATAATTATATAAAGAAGATAAAAATAAAATACTCCATCAAGTATTTCCTGAATTGATGCCAGCAGTGTAAGTTCTTTATACATTTTAGAATCTGCCCTATATTTAAAAGTACACTTATACAATATTTATTGTAGATGTTTAGAATGGACTAATGCACTTCTGTTCATAAAGTGTAAACCGATAACCCTGAGAGTATTATGAACGGAGTACAGAAAAATAACATGTATATTGTGGTATATTTATTTATATGCTTTTCTAAGCCTCAGGAATATTTTCCTATGCTTTTTACATGCACAATTTAGATCAGTAATTTGTGAAAACATCAAACATAGCATACATTCAAACTGCAAACAGCTTCTAATAATAAGGGCAATGTATTTGCAAACAAGCATTGCAACCAGCCAAAAGAATTTTCCTGACTTCAGAGGCACCCTGCTCTTTCTAATAGGAATTAAAAAAAACCAACCCAACAGTTCGATACAAGTTCAACTGGTAGGTATTTTTCACCAGTTTTCTGTTGGTATTGACCACTTTTCCAATTAGTGCTTCACTTGTGACCTTAGGACAAAATGCTGTTGCTTTGTCAGGCTATATATAAGAAAGCTGAGAAAGATCCTAAGAGTGCTTCTCTTCCCCTTCTTAAGAGAGATACATTGCCAGATATGTCCTAGAAGTGAGCCAATGAAATTGAAGTCTAAAAGCACTTTGGTCTTTTCGCAAGCTCTGGTTCTCACAAATAATGTCACATGCTACTGAAAGTTTGAGAGAACTGAAATGTGACTGAGATGTCTTTTGGCTGAGGACAAATCCATGAGAGCAATTATTAAACTATGGTGTCACATTTAGTGGGCAGGGAGTTAACAGATGAACTATGAAGAATGACTTAGTGATATTTAAGACTGTACCAAGGAGAAAAGGGCGTGAAAGGACTTGCGATACATTATATATGATTTCTGTACTGAAGTGTACAGAAAGAAATTATGTGAATACAGCTGATGGCTGCTAACTGTGAAATAACACAGGTAAGGCTAAATGTCTGAGTAGGAAAAAACAATTCAGAGTGCAGATCACATGGTGCTTGAAGAAAATATCTTGTCCTATAATGCCAGTGCCATTCAGAAATGAACAATATGACACCACTGCAGGAGGGAGGCTATAGATAAAAACAGCTTCTCTGTCTTGTGGTGGTGAGTTAGACCATAGCAAGAGGTATTGTGTCACTGTACCTATATTGGATGTAATGGGGTAATAAGGAATTATGGTATTTTGAAGATGTTAACTTAAAGTTGCCAATTGATCTCTTGTCTCGAGATATGTGCTATCAAGAAATATAAGAAGCTGATTTAAGTTTTCTAGTTTTGGTTTTTGTTTTGTTTAGGGTTTGTGCATGTGTGTGGGTGGTGATTTTTTTTGTTGTTATTGTTTATTTTTAATAAAGCTAGTGTTTGATTATCTTAGTTTTACTGTTCTGTGTTGATGTATACCTTATACATGTCCTTGCAAGGTCAGGGTTAAACTCCTGATGCAGTGATGCAGATTCTTCCAATTATTGCCATAATTATATTAAATATGGTCTTCTGCCATCTTGGGGAGCCAGAATTGCAAGCCTATTAAGCTTTTTAATTAACTGTTAAAAAAAAAATGTAGTGTTTTTAAGTGAATCAGTGCAGTGTACTCCAAACTATAGCATATACTTTCCTAAAAGCTAGGGTGGACCACATCTTTCTTTGCTAAGTGTTCTAATTTGTGGTCTTAAATGCAGCAGATATACTGTCAAATATCTATATATTTTTTTAAATGGTCATCCAGAATGAAGTGCTCTATACTCACCTTTAAGAAAGTTAGAATTCAAGGTCAAATTAATTTTAAAATATAGTATGGAAGGAAATTTTTATTGAAGCAGCTTTTATGAAGTTGACACCTTTTATAGTGGCCTTTGTAAATTGAAAGACTATAAATTACACATTTCTGAGGGCATAAAAGTTATGACCAAACTGCATTTCCTGGAATAAGGACACTTAGTTTCTCTTGCAGATGGGAATTTATATTTTGCGTTACACTTTCGGAGAGTTGATAAAATCCAATTTCAAATCACATTTAACACTTTTGTACCTATTTTTCTACATAATGGGCAGGTTAGTACAGCCTATAGGAAAAATAAACTCCAGTGACTCATGTAGAATCATTCTGTTGTAGTGGAAGAAATCTACTTTCCGTAGTCAGCGAAACAAATAGACATAAAACTGGAATGAAATATGTGCAAAAGTTCGTATCCATTATGTATGTCTGCCGTAAAAAAAACTACCATAGCTGCAATGTTGGGTAGCATTTTCAAATTTACATGAGAAATCTGTAATGTAATATTCAGTTTGTATGCTCAGACTGGGCATCATATGAGGAGAAAAAGTATCGGTAGTTTTGTGAGGAATAATGTTCTCAATTCAAATTATTGCAGTCAATGAGAATTTGTGTATCTGCAGCGTATAGCTTTCGTGTCACTGTTCTGTCTGTGGTAGGATGGATGGCTGCCCCTAGTGGGATAGAACAGGTAGAGAAAACAAGATAAGAAAACACATGGGTCAAGATAGAAACAGGGAGATCGCGTACCTGTTGTGTCATGGGCGAAACGGACATGACTTGGGGGAAAACAGTTTAACATTTCACATTTAAAATTGCAGTAGGATGGTGTGAAACACGAACTGAAACACCACCTCTCCCACCCTCCCATCTTTTTCAGCTCAACTTCACTCCCTCATTCCCAGCTCCTCTATCTGCTTCTCCTTGACTGGTGCCAAGAGATGAGGAGTGGGGTTTCCAGTCAGCTCCTCTCTTGTGCTTCTTCCTCCTCACACTTTTCCCATGTTTCAGTTGTGGATTCTCCAGAGGCTGCATTTCTTCAGGATAAGCCTGCTCCACTGTGGGCTCTCCATGGGCCTCAGCCTGGATATCTGCTTAGCTGCCTGCAGCACTTCCTCCTCCTCCTTCTTCACTGCCCCTGGTGTTTGCATGGCTGTTTCTCACATATTTTTTCTTCCCTAACCCTTCTCTACCACCTGTTAGACAGGGTTTTTACCTTTTCTCAAACACACTTTCTCTGAGGCACCACCACCTTGGTCATGGGTCCCAGCCATGCCCTGTGGTGGCTCAGAACTGTTTGGAACTGTCTCTTTCCGGGTGCTCCTGACAGGGGCCACCCTGCAGATGCTGCATCCAGCCACTTCTGGCGTCTGCTGGTAGTTTAGCTTTCGCAGGTTTTGTTACAGAGCTCTTCATTAACATGTTCCTCATCCTAAGCATTCATATACAGTGGGGTGCAAAATCAGTCATTCAGATCATGATTTAACAGTGAAAGCAAGTTGATAGTGTGTTAAAAAAACCCAAACCTCTGTATTTTTGATTCTATTGCATAATCACATATTAACAGAAGTGGAGAAAAAAACCTTTTTTTCTTAGGTGTTTTGGACACTGGGGAGGAAACCAGTAAATATTTTTGAGAGAAGGTAAAAAGATTTTCCTTTGTTTTTGGAAAGGAAAGAACAGTATTGTGTCATTTGGGTGTCACTGGTTCCTCAGAGTAATGGAAGCTATAGTATGGAAGAAAGCATCACCAGTGAATTGACCAAAGCAATAATTATCTTATCACATATGTATATTTGAGGTAACTGTTAATATTTCCATATTCAACAAATTGAATACTTTGTAAAGCTCTACTTTTACCTTAAGGTGATGTTAATACTTATGAAATTATCCTCCAGGTCTTCTTGACTATTCAGTGCTTTGCCCAGGAAAGACTGAGGTGAGATATTATGTGGATATTTATTTACAGATAAGATCAGGACCGTCACTACAACAGATTCTTTATGATTAGCCTATTCATAGCTATAGATAAATATGGTTAATAGGGTACAATCAGATTTTGAAGCTGAATGTCTAAATGCCAGAGGTGGTACTGCTTCTGGGCCTCAGCAGGGCTATAGCAATACTGGTTGTTTCTTGAGGACAAAAGGATGTTGAGGGGTTTATGTGAAAAAAACCTTTAAACAGACTAACAGTCTAAACATTAACTACCTAGAGTTATGAATGTACCATGATTGCTATTTACTGAGCTAAACTGCTTTTTAAGTAATTGGCAACAAGTGAATTTTTAATCTTTAGCTCTAGAAATGAACTTTTTCCCTCCACTGAAAGCATTTATAACACTGACTAAAACACAGTAAGATTCAAAAAGTTTTACCTTAAAAGAACTGCCATTATTAAAATAATAACATTATTTCTAGTAAATCAAATGCCATACAAAATTAAGAATCATAGCCTGTCATTTCTTCTTTGAGAAGTCATTAATATGGATTTATTAGGGTAAGTAATGACATTTCTCTCCCCACCACTGGACAGCTGGACATAGAATGGACAGCAGTTTCTGTACACAGAGTACAGCAAAGTATAGGTCAGGGTACTGCTTGACATTCCAGTCTTAGGTGGGAAAGGCTGATGATGTTTTTGGACAGATGCACAGGGTGCAGTGGAAAAGCATGTGCAAAAATGTGCTGGCATTCCAAAATATGTTTAGGTTTGTTTCCCATCACCATCAGAGACCTCTAGCGTGTTTATTTCTAGACAGAAGACAAAATGCTTCTGTTTTAATCCTGAAATTCATGATTCTTCCATTTTGTGTCTGAAGGCAAGGAATGAGAACTGAGCCCCAAGCATATCAATTTATTTGTGAAATTGTGCAGTAGATTAATACCTTTGTTTCCTATACTGGGATATTTAAAAAAATCAATTTTACTAAGAAAAAGTAATCCTATATAACAAACTAATTATATTAGTGATCGTTACTCTCTCTGACGTAAAGCAGAGTATAAACAATATAATTTTTTTATGCATATTTTATGGACACAGTCTATATTAATCTTTATGCTGATCAGAATTAATCTGTTACATATTTCTAACATATATATTAAATGCACTTCAATCATGCATTTTTAAATGTGTCTGCGTATAAATTCTAACATAGTAGGGGAGGTCACAATTTAGGGAGAAGGGAGATGCTGGAGAAGTATGGTTATTTGCTTATTGTTACCAGGACGTGTAATTAGCGTAAAGCATTGATGTTTATGTTTCTCATATGAACAGAAAAAATAGTTTATCATGACAGATTTCACAACAATTTAGTTTTTAAAAGTTTATGGATAAATCACTAAAAGCACTTTGTTATATGTTTATGATATGGGACTGCTTTCATAGCTCAGACTGTATCCAACATATTTGAGGCTGTGTTAGAATTTGGGTTTTTTTTTTTTTTCCTATTCTAATGAAGATGTAAAATTCGTGACCGAAACTTTGAATTCTTTCCATTAACTATGGCTTTCTAGTTACGGCTTCCTACTCTTTATTTTTTGAACTGGAAGCCCTTCCCTACAATCTGGAGGGGAAAAAAATAGGTTAAACTTAACAGATCAGTTTTTGACAGGTTTTTCATCTGTTGAGTCAAGCATTCAGCCAGAATTCCTAGTACTTTTGACACTACTGCCAAGTAGGGTTGACTGATAAGTACAGGATTTACTTAAACGATTCAGGCTGTGAGATGTCTTTGGCAATGGGATTTTCTGTGTCAGCAAAAAAAGTGAACATTTCCCAAAGACAGTATTTCTTCACCTGCATTCAGCTGTAGCTTATAATTTGTATCACTTAAATACAGTCACTGTATCTGTGTAATATCCATGATGCTATGTAGGCTTTCCAACTTATTTTGATGGTTTTTTTGTGTGGTTTTAATGGAGAATTAGGAAATGCTTCTCTGCAGGTTCTTGCCCTTAGCATTCTTTGAAAAATCCCTTCCCCCGTAGTAGTTTTAGGGAAAGGTTTTTGGATTTATTTTTTTTTTTTTTCACCTGGACCAAGACAGTGTTTCAGTATAAATTTAATCATACCTTGCAATGCCTAAATACCAATTTCAGAAGCAAAATTAGCTCAGATACTATTACAGAATAATTTGATTCAGGAAACTGGTCATCTGCTTAGAAGAAAATATTATGGCTTAGGAAGGACAGAATGTGCTTAAGATGTTAAAATCCTCATAAACAAGCTGTTTCTTTCCTGATGATAATTTTATATAGAAGATAACAGAATGAGATCTGTGATGATCATGTATTAATAATGAAGAGTAAACAGCTGTTCTGCAAAATGGACTTCATGTGAAGTGTTGGATTTGTTTAAGGAAAGAAAAGAGGGTTAGATTCTCATCTAATAAATCTTTATAGCTCCATATAAAGCAGTAATGTATATGCTGAGAAAAATAATTCTGTATCTGTGGAGGTATTTTTTAGCATATTGCAGAATAGCAGTAGCATTAAATGGTCAAAATATAATATTATATAATACAACCAGACTTATTTTTACGTATGAAATTGTGAAATATTTAATTATGTGCTTTTTTACTACTTGATGTGCAGTTGTTCTTGCTTCTTAATTAATTTCTTTTGGCATGGGTGGGCAGAAGAGCCAGGGAAGTTAAGTCTGAAGTCAAGGCTATTTGTTACTTCAAAGTACTTGTTCAGCAGTTGGTACTGGCTTGTTTTCATGTACTTTCTCCATTTTAGATATTTGCCTGACTGGTACATCTAAAGCTCACACAGTGTGACCCTTATGTATTGTGCTGAGCAATTCTTTCCTTTCTGGTAGTAAGAGACAACTTGGAAGTCTTGGGTTTGGCTCTAGTGAGTGCAAGACTGTCTTTGTTAATGGTATATTCAGACTGAAGGCTTGTATTTCTGCCTCTCAAGGGCTCTTCTTACTTGTATCTGGAAACGTTTTTTAACCTACATAGCTTGGCATCATTGCTAATGTATTGTCCTCTAGCTGTATCAGCTGCCATTTATTAGTTGTTGGAAACAAATACAATTCCTGTAATAACTGAATAAATAAAGCCCTACAGCTACTCTCATCCCTTCTCAGTATAATAATTTTGGCTAAAATACAAGATAAATTAATGCTGATTGAATTTAATTATGACTGTACAAGACCCAGTCTACAAGGGCAGAATGACTAAGCAAAGGAACAAGGTACCACCACTGCTGTGGCTGGCTTTATGAGGATATTTTATGTGTGGTGCATAAAGCTGCAAGTATGCTTACATTAATGGAGCTGTGTATGAACTAAAATATACTTTGATTTATTATGTTAGATGGGAAAGAGCAAATTTTGGTCAAAGTGCCCCAGTCAGTCAAAACACTGCTCAATTGTTTGCTTGGTGGAATTGTGCAGACCCAGAAAGTGGTATTTTTGCCATGTCCACTCTTTAGCTGTATTGGATGTACATGAAATATATAGCATTTACCTGTTTAGAGTGTTAAGAAGATTACTTCCTTCATATAAAGAATGAAAATAATTCCATTTTCTTTATAGAGTGTGATAAGTTTTGTGCTTGGGAAGCGAAACTATATTATTCTACACAAATTATTTCAGTACAGCTTATGAACTTAAAGCCTTTAAACATAGTCATTCAATCATGTTAGTATTATTGAGGATTTTGAATGTGGCCTTCTTAAACTTGGGGGCTTGGGATCACATAATACACATGTACAAACGCAGTGGGTATTCTTGTCTGCTCTTTTCACACGCCCTTGAATTTAGGAGTGGGGTGATATTATAGCCTTATGCATCCCAGAAGCAGAAGCAAAACAGCAGGTTAGTGTGGCTTTATTATGAAGTACAGTGTAATTTAAAATATGTAAATGAAGATACTTCAGTTTTAGTGTGTCACTGAAGTCCAGGTATCCAATAAGGCTACCTTCAGTACAAGCACAGACTAGGCAGTGGAGGAGAGTTAAATGCAGGGGGCAGGAGCAGTGCTGGGGGAGGGGAGAAAGGAAGGGAGAGAAAAATCAACAGATGTAAGAATAGAAAAAAGAAATCTCCAGAGATGTCTATGGTAAGAGTTTTAAAAGTAGCCTTTGTCTAGATGTGCTGGAGACTGTCTCTATGGTTTTGGAAAGAATTCTCAGGTTCAGCCAGCTGAAGGGTATGCTATCCTCTGTTAGTCCTTCTTTTCTGCCTTTTTGTTTGTATCTCAAGCCAGGTAATGTGGTTTATTTTCTGCTGACACATACATATCTACGTGCACCAGATTCATTTTTAGCTTGCTTCTCTGTCACCAGCTCTGTATCTTGCCTAGTATGCATTAAGCATCCTACTTACATGTAACTGTAGGTTAAATCAAACCTTGCAACTCTGTATCCTGTTTCAAAATCTGGGGATTTTTACTCCTGTTTTGGTAAATAAAACTTAACCAATGTCTCAGTTCCTATCTGTACAAAAGCCCTCAGTTGTTATGAAACGTGCATGGTAAATAAGCTTACTTCTGCTAGGTGTATGCCTGTTAGACTGAGATCCATATATTTATGATTGCTTGTCATGATCAGGTCGCAATTGTTAAGATCCACAATCATGGCAGGATTAGAGACTAAATTTAAATGTCAATTCAAATAAGCATTTTTTTGTCATCTCTTAGGTTGTGCATGCGCCCTTTTTATTTCTTCAGAAACTTTATGTAAACAGCACATTAAAATATCATTGAAAATATGACGTAGTTTCTGGTGGACCAAACAACTTAAAATGTAGAAATTGGCAATAGGGCAGTGGTGATTTATGCCAGTGGCAAAGTCTTGTCAGAGGAAATCTGGCTAGGTAAAGACATAGTGTATGTTAACTTGCAAGTAGATGCAAAAATCTTTACAGCTGTGTCTTCATAACTTCTCTCTGCTAATAATATTATTTGTCTTCCTGAAACACCACCATACTACAGATCTTATGGAATATATGATATATTGAGGTGAAGAAGGTTTGCATGGATTGAATTTTGTGATTAATCAGGCAAGATGACAGTTTCATTTTCCTTCCTGTTGCTGTTCTCCCCAAAATAAATATACACATTAGCTTGAATGAGATCATCATTCACAGCCATTCTTAAAGTGCATGGAAAGAATATATTCTAAGTGATTCTCCATATTTTCAGGGCAAGGCTGCTGTCTACCAGCACTGTATTAAAAGGTAGTTGTGGCCAGTTGTTCTGTTTGTGACTCGTGTGCCTGTGTATAAATTATGAGCTACTGCTAGTGAAGTGCACCCTACTCTGAGATCTGTAGTGATGTTCCGCCTTCCTAATGGCCACTTACACAATGACTCCCCATCCATAGAAGACCCATCGTAAACATTCTTTCCTGTTATGTCTACTCAACATACAGTTAAAACCTTTGGTGCTTTAACAGAGAATGCCTATGTCTACACTCTTTTAGCAGAGTCAGTGCCAAATTAACCATGCTGTCTTTATCTTCAAAATATTATGAATTGCCCTGTATCCCAAGTAACTGCATCCAAGCATGTGTTGAGTTCTTTGAGGGTACTGTAATTGTATTAGCAATATTCGGGCTTGATTAATTCATCATCGTTATCGGGTTGCTAAACAATTCATGATGCTCCTGATAACTCTGAGGGAATGATAAATGGCTTTTTATGAAGGGTTAAGGAGCAGCTGACCCTGCTTTGGGCAGGAGGTTGCACCCGATGACCTGCTGAGGTCCCTTTGAACCCAAATTACTCTTATGATTCTATGAAAAAATATTAACATACATTTTCAAATGCCGTGGACAGATCTTCAGCTGGCATGATTCAGAAGACTTCCTTCAGAAAAAATAAATCCAGGTCACTTCACACTTACCCTGAATTTTTATGTCACTAAGGATTTTTTCTTATTGTTTTTTTAATTCTAGCCAGCAAATTTTAATTGTTAAACTATGTCCCAATGAATACACCTTTCACCTGGGGCCTTAAATTATGCTATAAATATTAGTTATGCCTCAGGATTCTTTGCAGTATTATAAAGTACCGTAGACTCTAGTTGTAAAATAATCAACTGGGAAAAGAATACAGGATTCCTAAACCTTAATTTCTATTTCTAGTATCTCTTATCAGTTAACTACAATTTCGCAACACCAACCCTCATACTGATGTGCTGTGCATCAGGATATGTTCGCAAACATCTTTAGTCAAAATTCGTATTAGATGTATAGTGATCTAAAAAAAAAAAAAAAAACCAACCCAAAAAACTTCATGGCACAGGCACAGCAACTTTTCCAAATGTGAAAGTTGCATAACTCTGTCATACACTATGACATTCAATATAGTAATTTATGACACACAACATTGGCATATGTGAAAGCTCTGTAAAAAAATATGCAGGAGAAGGGCAACGATATGCTCCTTACATTCTGCTTGTGCTAGTTTTGTATTTTCTGTGTCAAAATTGTCTTTGCAGACCTAGAAAGAGCGTTTGATGTTTAAAACACACAGTGTGTCAGAAGAACAGCCTGAAGACAGAAATGCAAAGGCAAAGAAAAAGGATCATTCTGTTTGCCCTTTGAATTCATCAGTATCTTTGTCTTGTTCTGTCTGCTAGCAAAAATTACGGATAAAATAGCATCAAGATGAAACAAAGGTTTTATGAGTCTAGCTGTCATCAGAAACCAGTATCACCTCCTGCAAATTACTATGAGTTTTAGATAACCAGTCTATTTGAATACCTTGTTAGGAGGAGCTGAGTGAGCCAGACGGCTTTTATGTCACCTTTGAACTACTTGCAGCTCAGTCTTAAGTTTTGCCCCTTTGAGTCTGAAAAAGTTAAAAGTTTACTAACTGTGGCATATGGAGTAGGGATTTGCTAGTCTGCAGATAGTTTGTTACATTGGTTCTTAAAGAAATGTACTTTCATATGTTACTATCATCTTTGACTAACTCTGCACTATGGCTGACTCCCAAGAAGTCACAAAATTTCTGTTGTCCTCATTCACTCTACGGCATGTAGGATTTATCCTTGGTAATCTCTACATCTGTTAATCATAATAATTATTTCTGGTCATTTTTTTAATTTTTTTTGTTTGTTTGGGTTTGAGTTTGGTTTTTTTTTTTTTCCTTTGTTTTGGTACAGATTAAGAGAAATAATGTGAAGCCTGTGTTGCAGTCTGCTCAAGCTGTATTTTTGAAACTAGAGAAAAAGTGTAGGTGTTACATGATATGGAATTTGATATGAAGATGCATTAAGGTGTTGGAAGTCACAGAGTTCTCTGCGAAAGTGATGGGGAAAATAATCCAGGTGTGCATGGTAGGTCAAATGAGGTGAAATCTTGTCCATAACAGCATACAGCTACAGGTTGGGCAGAGAAGAGATTCAGAGCAGCCGTGCAGAGAAGGACTTGGGGGTGGTATCGATGAGAAAATGAACATGAGCCGGCTTCAGTGTGCGCTTGCAGCCCAGAAAGCAACCGTATCCTGGGCTGCATC
>JBCJKH010036287.1:12265-25075 GCA_039877255.1 Loriculus beryllinus
TCCCTGCCCTCAAATGGGATGGGGAGGCTGGAACCAGATGATCTTAAGGTCCTTTACAACCCTATCTATTCTATGATTCTATACAAAAAATAGTATCTGGAGCAAAATTGTCTCAGAACAAGCTGGTTGACTTGCCTGTAAAGACCGTTTTTAAGTGTGGAAAATTAGAGGACCAGGACTCAGGAGCTCAGTTCCATAACTACACAGTCACAATTGACAATGTAAGCTTGATAATAGGAAGAAAACCTAATGAATTTTCCAAGGTCTGTTGAATGCGTCTCAAAAATTTAAAGGTGGTAAATGTGTAGGATGAAAATAGATGGCATCTTCCACCTAATGTAATAGTGCTCCTAAGAAGTCAGCCTTTTTTCTTTTTTTGAAGACGTTAGAGAAGAGAAAAGAATAGGAGCTTTATTTAACTCCATTTGTCAATACAGTATATCATAGAGTAGGAGAAAAAAATTACAGAAGAGGAAAAAAAATTTACATTACCTTTTTTCATTCTATAGAAAGTGTAAAGAATATTCTTGTGTCACACCTTATATAAAAGGTTAAAATTGACCCTTTTTTCTGGTTTGTTCTGAAGTTTACCCTGCAAGTAGTGAAATTTGCTTCTATTAGAGGAAGTTTAGCCCTTAATAGCTTATTTAAAACATTGTATTGTTCTTTGAATATCCATTTGCTTTTAAAAGAAAGCCTTGTGTCACTAGTTTGCTAACAGCAAGCCCTGCCTTCTGGTTTTCTGACAACATCTCTAAAAATACCAGTGCTTTAATTAATTCCATTTCTACAAACTTCTTTATGGCGTGTTGTTTGGTTTTGTAGCTTTGAAATCTTGTTGGGAAAAAAAAAATAGTAAAAATAATGGATTTTAATGTTTTCTTTGCTTCTTGCTTACTAAAGCTAAAAGCCATGTGAGAATATGTGGCATACCTGGAAGATCGTGTTTGTTTATTTTCCTTTTCAGTTTTGCTCTGGTTTTTAGTCATTAGTGAAGTCAAACTATTTAGTAGCAACAGAACTTGGTCTCACTTTTATGGAATAAACTCTTCATTTCAATAGCACTTACAGACCTTTCCCTTTAGTATCATTTTTCTGAGTTCTAAATATTGTTTTGTATGTTATATTTACTGTTGTTGAAGTCTTGGAAAGTTAACTTTTACATTTCTTTCTGCTGTTAAGATATTAGAAGTCTTGCAGATTTTTTCTTTTCTGTGAGGGAGTGGGAAGAATTAGAAATCTGAAAAATATCATTTGCATTCATACATAGAAATATGCATTTTTTAAAAAGTTTTTTATTTTTTTTGCTTCCTAGGGAATTAATTATGTCTGTTCCATTGAGAACACTTGTCAACTTAAGGCTCTTAAAGTTTTACAGTCAAGTAATTAACAAGAGGCTTGGATACTGTCATCTATGTTAACAGTTTTGTTATGAATCTTACTTAGTATAAAATTATCTTGCACCATTCCTAGCCACATCGCTGCTGCAGGAATTTATGCACTTTACAATCAAAAAAAGTAAGTGTGGCTTGCTCCTAGTAGAACAGAACATTATTTATAATAACTTGGAAATTTTTCCTAACTGTTGAAACTGTAGCAGCTGGTCTTCATCTACCTTATGGATGCCATGTGTAGAAAGGCCTGGCTGAGGCCACCTCCCTGCTATAACTTACTTCCAGCTCCTATTTAGAAAGTAAGAGACCATCTGAAAAGTTGGTGTTGCTGCATGAAGAGGGAAGGTGATGGAAATATGCTGGTCAAGTGGTACACACCATTTCTTTGTAGGTCCCTGTAAAGCAGTTTTTGCTTTGTAGAAATGGAGGAGGATCCTTTGAGATTAGGGTTTGTTCTGTGGGTTGTTTTTTTTTTTATGGTGACTTCTCTGTGGGGGCATAGTTTTTGCTGGTGTGGAAGGGTTGAAGGTATAATATGAATACATTTCTGAGTCAGCTCATTTATATGAGCATTGCCACAACTTATTTATGGTAAGTGAGTTTTATTCCCAGATGCTATTTATTTCACTGTCTGAAAGGTAAGTCCTTTGGTGAAGGCTGCAGAGGAATGCAAGTGCTGGGGAAAGAAAACAGTCAGCTGTCTCTGAGCCTCAGTTCAGTATGTGAAACCCCCTCTTTTTCTAATAGAAGACCTTATACTACCTATTTTGTACACATATGTATATTACCAAAAGTCCTAACTACTGTGTTAGCATGTATCAAGCAGATGCTTAACTCTGTTGTACGTATTTAGTGGTATTCTGGTCTGAGTCCAAACTGTTTCTTGAAATCAGTCTATTGAAATCTTGCTTACTGACCTCTTTGCTACAAAATGTGAACTTAGTTATTATATAATTTATTCTCTGGTTGTATCGTTAATTGTGAAGGCAAAATAAGACTTGGTGGGATAGTGGCTTTTTGACTTTATGCCAAGGTCATGAAAATCACTCCAGCTATCACTCTATAATCCGTATGAACAAAATACTGTATTGATTGAATCAAAGCACTTTGGTACATGGCACAACTGGTGCTTAAATTAGGAGAAGTAGGGAGGCACTTTCACAAAAGCTGCATTTGGCCTTGGCACACTGGAATGGTAGGTAAGCCAAGCTTATTTGCTTTTTCTTGCTACTGTTTCCCCTGCCTTCCCTGCCTGTGCCAGAAACATTCAGGTGCCAAATTTGCCATTTGTGCCCATCCACTAACTGTGCAATTTACCTCAGCTGTATAATTAACATTGCTACTTAGATTGCAGCTAAATTAAGTTTAAACTCTTACAAGAGTTTAAATCACTTACACAAGGCTATTTTGGCTCAGTTTGGGTTTTTGCCTTTTTTAAGTGACCTGAGAAGGGACCTCTCTCATTTTGGTCCAGGCATTCAAATTAATTCTACACATTTTAAATGCCTTGGTTTTTTTTCTTTTCTTCTTTTTACTTTTTTTTTTTTTTTTTTTTTTTTTTTTTCTTATGGCAAGAATTGTGTCTGATTTGTTTCTCTTTATATAAGCCACAGTCACCCAAATGAGTCATTTTGTTACTTCTTTCAATCCCTGGGCCAGTGGTTTAAGTTTCCAAGTTAGTTGTTCTATCTGGACCTGGTCTTGCAAGGGCAGATAGTGCAATGCTAGGAACATGGTTTGGAGTTCAAACCAACATCTTTTTTGCCTCACTCTTCTGATTCATCATATAGCGATTCAGATACAGATTATAGATACAGATTTACGGTTCCCTAAAGACATGGAGAAGAGTAGTATTTTTAAACAGTGTGATATAATGCTTCCTTTCTTCTGAAGGGGCTCTGAAAAACCATGTAGACAGTATTTGCTATCAAATACCTTTTCCTAGAGCTATTTGGTTAGTATACTACTTCATGAAACATTTTTGGTTAGGAGAAATGACTACGAATTCAATTCTTATCTGCTACAACCTGTCCTCAGGAAAGTTTACTAAAGCCTCTTCTATCTTCAGTTTTATACACGAAATTTGAAAAAAATAAAGACATTTCCCAGCAGGACTCTAGTGGGATTAAGAACAGATTTAAGTGAAATTAAATGAGATTTTTGTATACTGCCATTGTTGATCATAATACAGTGAGGTTAATTTTACTTAGTGGTACCGAGAAAGTAACACTTTGCCATCTTCTGAGAATGAGAAACATGTTTCAATCTGACTGGGACTTTCAAAAGTTTCTTTCAGAATTAAATTATAGTTTTGCCTATATTTGCTTCAGTCTCTTGTTTTTCTCTTGTTACCAGATCTTCTTTATATTTTTTTTTCCCGCTGCTTTGTACAGAAGAAACAAATTACACTTACATGTGTATCAGGTTATTATTAGAATGATTTTTCTGTTTAATCAATACAATTTTGTCCTTGGTAGCAGTGCTGAGATTTAGATTGTTTTCTGATAAACCTTACCGGAAATCAGTTTTTTGTATTACTTGCCTTGCAGAAGTGTGGGAAATAAATACTGTGTAGAAAAAGATGGCCCTAGTAGTTCCTGCAAGAAATCTCTGGGGATACTTTTTTTGCATCCCAGTCTGGAAAATAAGTGGGCCTAAGTAATATGCAACCAAGCATATTGCCCTAGAGTGAAAGTAAGACTTTCATTCTTACTTCTACCACTTTTTTTGGTGTAATTCAGCAGTGTTTAAGCAACTGTCCAATTTTAAGTACATGAACACTCAAATTGATTTTACAGGCTGAAGTGCCTTAAACTCGAGTAACATGCTTGGGCTTTTATTCCTTTTGAGAAAAGGGACATGGAGGTTTGGGGCAGCAAAATAATCATATTTGTCTTCTAAGGAATTGCAGGCATTCCAGGAGGATATTCATAAGAATTACATTTCTTGCCTTGAAGTGAGAGTTGTTATTGGCAAGTAGTGTTTGATGTTAGAAATGGTTATATTTTATGGAAGCAATTCAAGAATATTTGTTTACATATTTTTCTTTCTTTTTAATTTTCCTTTTCACCAAGCAAGCGTGATGATATTGTGACATGTTTTAGCTGCTGCACTTCAGTCACCTTATAATACAAGGATTCTGCCAGATCAATGCTGTCTGTTATTTCTAGTGGGAATTGTGTTCAAGAGTTAGAAGATGGTTCTGGGTTTTAGGTTTCTTTGGAGGTTGGTGTTTTTTGGGGGAGATGGAGGGCGAGAGGATTTATTGGACGATTCTTTGAAAAATGTGAGACTTTCAGGCAAGTAGGAATAAGGAGGGTTTGGAGTTAATAGGACTATCACAGGATGTAAAATCGGTGCACTTGTGTGTTTGGGGGGAGGCATGTTCTGTGTGTTGCTGTAGAGAAGCCAATGTTAAGACAAGACATTCATTCATACTTTTGTAATCATTATTGGTTTGTTTTCTGTAATAAATTGAATCACTGAATACTGGTTGAATATAGAATAGTCTCTTTCTTTGTCATAGTGTGAAATAATATATATCATATATAACTAACCTTAGAGCACTGAAAAAAGCCCCAAGTGATTTGGTGTATTTAAGGAATAACTCATGTCAACACTAATTAAAGTTTGAGAACGATCTTAGTATTTTTGCATTTGAATAACAGAGGGTGTATGTCTTCCTGCAGAATATTCACATATGCACTCTGGGGAATTCTGTGGATATAGTGTTGACTTGTGCATTATTGGAAGCAGCTCTAAAATATCACTATTGTAGCAGGTGGATCTAAATATTAGAAAGAGGCAAAAGCCAGTTCTAGTTAAAAGGAAGATTTAAAAATTTACTTCCTGTCTTTTCATTCCTGTATGTTCTTCCTGTATCTCACAAGAAAAAAAGTTGCATTTTGGGGTGAAATGCAAGTACTTTCCCCCCCCCCCCCTTCTTCTTCTGTTTACTTGTTTTACTGGACTTTCAAGTAAGTAGATGCATTTGTGTGTGCGGGTTAGACTGTTTATTTCACGAGAGTGAGCAGGGTATTTTGCATGTGAGAGTTAGTAGGAACTTAACCTGCTGCTTGTATTTGCTGGTGATTTAGGTGTTTCTACGTACAACATTAAGGATGCTCTTTTGTAAATTGTCTCTCCATACTAAATAATGCTAGAGAAATAAACAGCTTTCTTCTCCTATTTTGATGGTAGTATAATCAAATACATTAGTCCCTGAATCAGTTGTTCAGACATCTGAAAAGACTGCTTCATTAGCAGTACAAGAGTTATAAACAATCATGCAGAAAGGATTTTGTCGCTGTGCTTCCTAAGAAGTTTCTTCATATCTCTTTGGTTTCATGATGTAGAATTACAAAATCACTCAGCTCAGAAGAAGAGATATCAGGAGGTCCCTAGTTCAAGTCTCAAATCAAAGTCAGCATTAAATTCAAACCGTGTTGTCCAGGGCTCTAAAGTGTTTGAAGACGTACCTTCCACAACCTCTCTGGATTCTGATATTTTATTGTTCTCGGGTGGGAACTTTTTTTTTTTTTTTTTTTTTTTTTTTATTCCTCCCCCTTTATCCAGTTGGAGCCACTTGTTTATGGCTGTTGTCCCTCAACTTTCTACTCTGCACCACGATGAATAATGTGGCTCAGTATCCTCCTTGTAGGTAGTGGGGGTCTGACAGTAAGCCTCCAGAGGGCCTTACCAGTCCAAGGTTGAACAAATCCTGTTTTCTCTAGCCCTGGACCACCTTGGTGGATCTGTCGTGTATTCACCGGAGTTTGCCATAATCTTTCTTGTTATAGCTCAGTAGGCTATAAGCCTTTATTTATTCCAGAGTCCGAAGTTGTCTCAGCCAAACATCCAGTAGGCCCCCTAGATCCTTATCCACAAAGCTCCCAGCCAGGTGCCCAGCAGTACTAATGGAAGGGGTTAGTTCATGCCAGGTGCAGGAATTTGTCTTTGTTGAATTTCATGAGGTTTCTCATACAATATGTATTTATATAACAATAGTGAATTGTTTAGTTAATTGTACTTTGCTGTACAGTGTCTTACAATCTATTTTCACAAAAAAAAAAAAAAACCAACCCAAACATAGGTAGATCATGAAAAAGCTCAGAAGTTATTCAATTCTTTCTATCTGCTTGGTGCAGGATTATGATGCTATTGTATGATGATGCCAAGGCATACCACACATCCATTTTTTAAAAATTTCATGCATTAACTGTAAAAAAGCATTTGCAATCCTGCATATTATCACTATGAGAAAAGAGAAGCAATGTCTTAGTTGATAAGACATTCACTTGCAAATTAGGAGACTTATACCTTTCCTGGGTCTATTATGTTCCTTGAACAGGTAGATACTTCTTTCATGTTCTTTTTACCCCCTGCCAATAAAGTTTCAGGGCATGACTTTTCTCCTGCCATTTCTACTGATCACATAGTAGCATCTTCTTGCTTTAAAACTTAGTAGAGTTTCGAACTTTGATTCTGAATGTAATATTTATGTACTTGTGAGTTACAAGTTGGTATACAGGGTAGCACAGAAAAATAAATAATGACTCTAATTGAGATGAAAGAGTGCACCTTTATGCAGGTCATGGTAAAAACCAACAGAAAAATCAGAAATTTCTTCTTTTGACACTGTGGGACACTGTTTTAGGCGACATTTGCAAAAGGTGGTAGCCACTGTGAATAAAATCTTTATTTGCTGTAGAGCCTGTGCTTTTAGGTCATTCATACTGAGTACCATTTTAAAGCAGGTTCTACAAGTAACAGTTTTTCTCAAGTTTCAGCTTGACCTCAGCAATCATTGGCATAACCATTTTTTTTTTCTTTGGCTTTTATTTCTGTTTCAAAGAATATCAAAGATGCTAAATCATTCTTACAGTGATTAATATCCTTTGAAGTACTAGGGTTTTTACAGAAATAAGTGACTGGATATCTTTGCACACTTGGAAATCCTAGGACTGCTGTGTATAACTACTCTTGTTTGCTTTCTGTCTTTTTTGTGGTTGTTGGAGATTGTGCAAACATGGTACAGTGTACTTGTGACAGATTCTATTGTGTTGTAAGACTTAGAGTAACTGATCTGCCTTGCAAAATATCTAAGGATCTGTGTCTTCCGTGTAAGTGGCCATATAATCCTAGAAGTGCTGATATTCACAGAGCTGCTCACTGCTAGCATATAAAACTCTCTGAAGTTGGAACAGTCACTCAGAAAATGAGTGTTACTCTTTCTGAAAGAGAAAATCCTACCTGTAATGGCTGTAGTGCTTGGTTTTCTTACTGTAACCTGGTTTCTTATTATTTGTTCCTACTTGATCAAAAGTGGTGGGTTTTGTTATCATTTTATAGGACACTTTTAAACCCACTCAGGAGGAGGGGAGGTGCTCATAAAGGATTATGGTTTGAATCAATTTTCAGGTCAGGAGTTAATTCAGAAGCCATAGACAGAGCTCACAATAGCTATCGCCTGTAAGCCAGTATGTCTAAATTGACTTTCTTTGGCGTACAAGGCAGTCTTTTTCTGAGAGCTTTGAAATATTGAGTAAGTGAGGGGGATGTGTTATTCACTCTACCAATGCTGTATTGACTCAGCAGTATTGCCTTATTTACACAGTGGGCAATTTCAGTTCATTATCCATAACAAGCTTGTGTTTACACTCTTCTTCCTAGTTAGATATTTTTCTACATTAGATATTTTTGGTATGTATTGGCATTTACAAATTAAAAGGTCTATTTTTGACAGATTGGAAAATGTGTGTAATTTCTTAGCACTTTTGTCCCCCACTCTTCCTCTTCTGTGCAATTTTTTATTTATTTTCTTTTTAAGCAAGTAGTCATCTTTCTTGTGTTGAAAAGGGAAACAAATAGCAACATGCATTACAGCAGTTGATCACTAAAACAAAATGTAATTTCAGTATGTGGAAACTCAAGAAGGG
This sequence comes from Loriculus beryllinus, assembly GCA_039877255.1. Lineage (NCBI taxonomy): Eukaryota > Metazoa > Chordata > Aves > Psittaciformes > Psittacidae > Loriculus > Loriculus beryllinus. Next base: position 20,598 of record JBCJKH010036287.1, read on the forward strand.
AGAAATGCTATGTCTGTATTTCATTCCAGCAGATGGGAATTCCCTTTCTGGGAGTGTAAAACCTGGAAATACCAGTGCTGGGTACACTTTTTCCATGCTCCATAATTCCTTCTCCACTCCGCCCTGCTCCAAATTGTCCAGGTTATAGGACATTTAAATGACTGTTTATATCCCTATATACATATTGTACTTAATTAACCTTGTGCTTTGAACCAGTTTCTGGCTTGTAGAAGAATCAGCTGCTTTCTGAGACAAAATGGTCTAATAGTGTCACTGTTGACAGTAAAAAAGGCCCACAGCAGCCAAATGGCTCAGAGCCAGACTTGTCTTTTCCAAGAAAAGTACTTTGTGTCAAAGGTAAAACCAGCTGATGCACTCTATTCTATTAGCAGTTACTGATTCTCTCTAGATAAAAATGGGAGTGATTGATACATAATGTATTTCCCTGCTGAGATGAGCAAGGGTTGGCATCTTGGAGACCTTAAAATGGTGATGTTTAGTACTTTTGATGTACGTGAAAGTAGAGGAGAATTTTACAAGTTATCCCAAGAAAATAAAGAGCGTGCAAAAATCTGCAAGCAAGGTTTGTAGCTTGCTAAACCTGTAGGGTTTGATTTTTACAATTACTCTTCTAAGGCCTAAAAAATACAAGGTTGTAAAGAATAGCATCTGAAGTCTTTTTTTTTTCTTTGTCCTAGCCCTGCCTATCTTAGAGCAGGTTGCTCAGGACTGTATCCAGTTGGGTTTTGAATATCAGCAAGGATGGAGACTCCACTACCTCCCTAGGCAACCTGTGTACAGAGGTTTCAACCACCTCACAATGAGCGAGTGTTTTTTATGTTTAAATGAGGTTTCCTATATTTCATTTTGTGCACATTGCGTTTGGTCCTTTCTCTGGATACTACTGCAAAGAGTCTGGCTCCATCTTTTCACCACTCAACATCGAGGTGATCCCACTGAGCTTTCTCTTGAGGTCCGTTGCTGGACTCTCTCTGGTACGCCTATGTTTCTTGTACTGGGGAGTGCAGAACTGGGCCAAGCATTCCAGGTGTGGTTTCACCAGTGTTGAGCAGAGACAGCAAGGCTTTTACCTCCCTTGACAGGCTGTCAGTAATCGTACCTCATGTAGCCCAAGATTCTTGGCTGCAAGGGCATGTTGCCGGCTTGTGTTCATCTTGTACACCAGGACTCCTAAGTCTTTTTCCCTGAATTCTTACACATGTCATATGCTATTATTGCTCCCTCATCTTGCACAGCCATGTTTTTCTGAATCAGGCAGAGAGCAGCATAGCAGTAAAGAGGTCCAAGTCCAAACAGGAAGTGGGAGTACTCGGCCCTGCAGGATGTACTTGACAATTAGCATGACTGGGTCCTTAGAAAAGGACTGACATAGCAAACAAAAATGCCTCAATACACTACTGCTAGCACTTACTGCCTGATTTTCTTTTTACGCTCTGCTTTGAATTCTTTGTTGAGAAAATGTCACGCTCCAGGTTCTCCTTATAGCACTTGCAAGGTTAAGGGCAGACTGGTGATTTCCCCTCCTCAAGCAGACTTTAACAGAGTAGTGGTAATAGGAAAGAAGCTTCAAATTTTTTTAACAGTGATGGCTTAATAAAAGCTTGGGTTGTTTCAGGAACCATCTTGCTGTTCAAGGTGTCCTTTTTACTTAATTCTGCCAGAGTGTGAAAGTACCTCCTTGTGTGATTCTCTTTGAACTGAAAGATGATCAGCTTCAGGTTAATCAAATCTTTTAAAAATCTTCAAAAGATATTCCTGTCAAATAAATTGGTGCAGTTCACAGAGCATTGTACTTGTATTTGACATGTACTTCCACCTTGTCATAGTTCTAAATTGGCTGTTGTCATTACAACATTGAGTTTGGGAAAAGCTAATGTAGAGGTTTGCCCAATTTACTATTGTATGCTAATGTGAGAAGCTCTAGTTTTATTTGCATAGATCTTGATTTATAGATCTACTTAGTTTGCTACACAAAAGGGAAAATTTTGTTGTTTAACATGAATTGTGAATTGAGAGGGCTTGTGAAGAATGTCTCTGTGGAAACCCAAAGTACTCTAGAACAAGAAAAATCAATTAACATTGAAATGAAGAAATAATTACAGAACTTCCTATCATAAATACACAATAATTTTCATTGCTCTTTATTTTACCATAGAAGTATCTGTTTGTGCTTGAGTAAATAATGTCTACTCTTTCACCTAAAAAAATTTGTTCACTTGGAAGAAAAATATTAAAAGAAAAATGTGATGTGATGTTTGTCTTGATTTGCTGTTGAAACATGGTTACAACACTGGAGAAAATTGTCTTCCATTTCCCCTGTTTTATTTAATTGATTTAATTTTTATAAAACAGTATTTTAATATTTGATTTTTAAAACTATTTTAGTATTTAATTACATAATCCTTGTTTCACTACTATGTGTAACTTCCATAAATTTCTAAATTCTATCTACAAAATGTCTATAAATTTCATACTATATATATATGCACAAGCACAATGTATGTACGCTTGTCCTGGTTTCAGCTGTAGCAGTTATTTTTTTATTCCTTCCTAGTAGCTGGTACAGTGCTGTGTTTCGGCTTTAGTCTGAGAACAATGCTGATAACACATTGCTGTTTCAGTTGTTGCTTACTCTAATTAAGAGCTTTTCAAGTCTCTCATGCTCTGCCAGTGAGAAGGGTCACAAGAAGCTGGGAGGAAGTAGAGACAGGACACCTACCCAAAGGACAAACTAGCCAAAGGGGTATTCCATACCATGGCACGTCATGCCTAGTATATAAACTTGGGGAGTCACCCAGAAGGCCTGTATCACTGCTCAGGTCAGGCTGGGTCCCAGTCAGTTGGTGGTGAGCAGTTGTTCTGTGCATCACTTGTGTTTATTGGTTTTTTTTTCCTTTTCCCTTTTACTTTATATTCTCTCCCCTTGATGTTTCCCTTATTATTATTATTGGTGGTAACCGTAGTAGCTTTCTATGGTATCTAAGTTATTGTTCTATTCTTATCTCAACCCTTGGGGTTTATGTTCTTTTGATTCTCCTCCCCATCCTACCTGGAATCGGAGGCAAAGAGGGGTTAAGAAGCATCTGTGTGGTTCTGAGTTACTGACTGGGCTTAAACCATGACAACACTGTATATAGTCCATATGTATATTAACCTGTAAATTCTACAGGAAGTGCAATAGAGTGGTAAGTCTTTCAAGGACCAGTAAGAGTTTGGGGCAGTTACTTTACAGAACACAGTTTTTCTCATTGTTAGATCTTTGAAAGAGTAATTAACCTAAATGTTTTCTTCTGCACTTTTCCCCCTTTCTTAAACTATTTTTATGGCTGTACTGGTCAAGTTAATATTGAGACTTAGATATACTTAACGTCCTGTGAATTACTGTTAGATTTTCCCCTGGGTTACTCTAGCGCCTCATGTCACAAGTTATTAAACACAACATGATTGTTGTGGAAGCTGTGCAATTGTCCCCACTCTTCCGTTATACAGAGACTGAGTTAGGTTCTGTGAGGAAGACCCACTAAGATGATGTTATTTTCGTGAAGTCTAACACTTTCTGTATTCAAACTATATTTTCTTTAGAAGTCTGCTTCTGTTTTAGTTCTGGAATCCTGGGGGATAGCATGTTCAGTATTTTGAGTCCAGCAAAAAAAAAAAAAAAAACAAAAAACAAACCAAAACAAACAAACCCAAAACAAAAAAAGAAAAAGAAAAAGGAAAGAAATCTCCTTTTCTGCCTTATTGTAAATAATCCTCCCTTCACCTTTACTGGGTTAGTATTATTTCCATGCAAGAGAAAAACTTTAGCTTTTAACCAGCATTTTCTGTGAAGTCCAGTCACCTGACCTCTACATTTTTAGGACAGAGCATGTGTATTGAAACACAGTGATTGTAACTTCTGGGTAAGTTGGACAATCAAATTGACTATTCTGAAACAGAAGTTTGGATAAAGCTTCACACACTATGCTGCCATACATTCTTTAGTGTTCTCTCCTTGTAATTGGCAAGAAGAAAGAAAGGAAATTTATAAGTATGTGCTCATTTATATGACATTAATTGAAATTCAAGCATATGGTGTCAAAAAGGTAACATCTTGCTTAAAGTTCAGGTTTACTTACTAATGTAAATGAAAATACGGGTATGAAAAGTGGCTGTAAAACTAGAGTTTTATAAATGATCTTATTATATGTAGTGTATCCAAAGAAATGACACAGATAAAAGGTTGCTTCTGACACATTTTGTGAGACTGTATTCTGAACCCCAATGGTGTATTTAAATTGTCTTAGTAAATTACATCTCCGTTAGTATAGTACTGATAACATTGAAAATACATCTCACTATTGTGGTCATAAATCAAGAAAACAGTATTACTAGATGCAGGTGCTTAAATATTGCAGCAGAACTATTTGCTTATTCAATATTTTATAGTTCATCTTTGACTGGCTATTAGATTACAT
>JBCJKH010036288.1:0-10443 GCA_039877255.1 Loriculus beryllinus
AGAAAAAAGCAAAAGAAGACTAAAACATTTTAGAAATGGGAGGAAATGGGTTTGAAGTGTGCCAAAATAGTTTAGACGTAGCCAAAAATGGCAGAAAACAGGTAAGAAATGGTCAAGAATATGTAGGAAAATCAGGCTTTGCTATGTAAGAAAATTTTGAAAGGAGTGTGCCATACAACAGGCAATGACTTCTTAAAGGAATGTGATCACCTTGGCTCTGAAACTCAGAAAGTTGCCTTTAACGTTGCAAGCACACAGAGGGAGCTGAGATTTTTATTTCCTTATCTGCTTCAGCTGTGGACAATCCTGCACCTGCAGATTTTTACCATGTAGTACATGATCTTGGTCAGTATTTTCCAAACTCAGAAGCAGCAGTGTCCTTTTAAGGTCTGGAGATGTTCTTGAAAAGGATGTCATCTCCAAGTCTGACAGGTTCATTGCAAGCATGCACTGAGTTGATTTTAATACAAACATTGTTAATACAACTTTGTCAAATACCAGTCATCATTAGGAAGAGGTACATGATGCAAGAAAGTAACTGTCATTTTAAATCAGCTTTATATTGTAGTTATAGATTTCTAATATATATTTAATTAGAGTGATTACAAACCCTTATAAATTATCAGCTAGGTCTTTGGGAATATTACTGCTTTATTTCTCTCTGCTTTAATTTATTGCTCCTAAATAGAGGATAATTATCATTTGCAGCCAGCTGCTCCTCAAACACACCAGAGAAAAGGGATTTGTTTCTGAAGCTCTTTTTCAGTTTTTTCTCCTTTTTTGTTTTTTTTCAAAAAAAACACGTTTCCTGTGCTTTCTCTTTTAGGCCAATGAGCAGACCAGTCTTATGGACTCCCAGGACTGGCCATCACAAATTAGAGGACAGATGGTGGATGCCATGGGCTGCCCATGCAGACTCACATGGCCTGGCATCCGACTGGACAACTGAGCCAAAATCTGTCTACGCTGGTAGCTGGAGTACGGGCTCCTGTCCCCAAAAACATGAGACCGTTGCACTCATCCAGCCAAGCAGAAGGGGGAGCTGCAGCTGGGACAAAGGAAACGTGAACAGGAATTAAATGAAATGGCAATGCGTTGGAGAGAGTAAAAAAGGAGTTATATACTTGTCTTTGTTATTAGTCAGTTTTCTGGTCTTTCGTGTTGGAATACAACAGCCAGTAACAACATATATATGCATGTTTCATTGGTTCTGTATTTAATCAAAAGGGAGGCATTTAGGCCCAGAGTCCCAAAAGATGCAAAGCTTAACTGCAGGAAGTTCCTCTCTACAATTTTAGGTGACATGGGAGTGTCATCACCTCACCTGAGCTGGTACAAATCGTTTCAGCAGAGTGTCACTGACAACTGGGCAATGCAAACCACAGCATGAACCTTATGTGGGACCAACATGGACTAGCACCTGACAGGACAGCATACTTGAAACCATCACAGAGTTGCAGTGGCATGTCATTGTGCCCAGAGGGACTGGCAGCCACTTCTGACACATGGTTATAATGACCCCCAGAGCTGTTGACAAAGGCAACACTGTCACACCACATCTGACACTGTGTAGCATCCAAGATGGCACCATTAAATTCTAAATTCAAGCCACTGCCCAAAGCTCACCACTAGGACCATCTGGAACAAGCATCACTAACTCATTGGGGGCATGAGAGGGGCAGGTCTCGGTAGATGGGGGTGTCTGAGTGAGTGAAAAGCTGTTTCTGGCAGAGCCTGTCCCCTGCAGCATCCCATCATGCGGTGTTCCTTTTCTTCCCTTTGGCATTACATAAAGCACGTCATAAAGATTTACAAAATTGGGATATTCATTAGAGTATTTTATCTTTGTCCTAGTAAAAACCTAACAGAAAGAGCTACTGACAAGTTCTTATTACAGTTTTAAACTTAAGTCAGAATAAAGGAGCAGAAGGAGAGCTGAAATAGCTGTAGATAAAATCTTATTTAGAAAAACAGGGCTGTGGTACAAGGAACACAGCTATCAGTCCCCCTCAGGGTAACAGGCAATGCTTTTCGCACAGTTTTGTTGACACAAACAGGACTGCTGTGGGTGAACCAAGTGGTAATGAATCAAGCTTAATGTAGCATTATAAATTCCAGTGCTCTGTAAGAATTAGAGGTAGGTAACAGACAGCAGGACTGCGACAAGTGTCTGTATGGCTCTTGTTAAAGATGCCTTTGGTAGAGGACAGATAAAAGAACACTGTAAAATACTGCACTTTCAATAATGGATTAAAATCCATGCTTGCTTTTGGGCAGAACAGTGTTGCTTCCTTTTGCATGCAGCTGAAGTTGGTCAGCTAACCAATGGACACTTGATTGAATTAATTCCTTTGTTAAATACATAGGAAATAGCGCAGACAATCCAAAACAGAATTTATTAGCAGAGTCTTAATGATTCAGGTCTGCATCAGGGAGAGGAAAGGAAGGTACAGGGCATCATTTTGTCACAAATATACGAGATAATAATGCAGCAGAAAGATGGGTTGACTCTTTCCCTTTAGTTTCTATACTCCCCCCTCTCTGCCTTTTTGTAAGTGGATATCTGAAACAATAGGTAATAGAGCTACTGCTAAGGGAAAGACCTAACCATTTCAAGATGTTTTTTAATCTGAGGCTCATACCTCTAAGACCATAGTCGTGTGATCACTACTGCTTATCAGTGCTATCAGGTTACTCAGCAGTACAAATATGATCCAGAGCAGGCACAGGCAGATTTCTCTTGAACAACTTCCACAACCAGTGAGGAATTTATTCCACCTTTATGTAATGGGGAGCAATAGCTGAAGAGGACAGCTGAAACCTGATCTTGTGTAAAGCTTCTCAAAGTTAGCCCATCCAACTTTTCTGGAACAAATCTGAAAGCATGGGTTGAGTTCATACCATGTCAGTGCACTGTGTCATTTTGGGTCTACTATCAGGAGCTGTGCAGCCAGATTTACCATACCATGCAACCACAGCTTGGACCCAAAGTCCAAGCACATCCTGTCACAGTTCCAGAAAGCTTAATTCACTTCATGCCTCAGCTCTTTAGAGAGAGTGTTGTAAGTTGACTCCAGACTAATTGTATCAACAACAAGGAAGGCTTAGTCAAAAGTTGAAGAGGCTTCTGATACACTAGCACTGAAAAAAGCAAGATTTATGGTGCATATTAGAAGCATCGGTCTTGCATGCAGCCCTGTCTGCATGTAACCAGCAACAACAGAAGGGTCTTAACTGCCTGGACAAAAATGTGAGCTGTGATGTACTCTACATCCTCACACTGTGGCCCCCAAGCTGGAAGTGCTGAACTACACAGCTAAGGTTGAGGACTTGCAACTCTCCACTATGGTTTCATTGCAAGCTTGCTTGTGCGTGCTGTTATATATGGCAGTGCGCTGATGCAGGGCCAGTGACACCAAAGGAACCTGCTGCAGTTACCTTAGCCTAACGCATAACTTTTAATGTTTAATTGCAATGTTTTAGTCAAACACCATTCCTACTTTCAGTGACCTTTCATGGGCTTCTGCTTCTGGATTGGCAGTATGCATCTGAACTTTTCTCAACTTTTTCGTCACTGGATGATGCAAGTTTGTTGGAAGGGTATATTCCATTATACTTGTACGCATCTGGGGAGAAATTAATTTAGCACAATGCCTCAGAATGGCATATATTTCTCTATAACCCCAATTGTCTCATTTTAAGAGCAAAACAGAGGCATAAATGCTGCATAACGCCCATGCTAGTATGATTTTCATCACTCTCTCACAGATGATCTAAGCTCCACAGCCAGCTTTTCTCAAAACTGTTTAACAACAAACACAAGCCAGTTGTTCACATTACTTCCCCTGTTGGCTTCTTTCAGCAGGCTTTTTCCTGGCTCCAGGGAGAGCAGAGATCAATAACACAAATCTAATATTAGAAATGTCTGCATCTGAGGGCGTACTCCTCACATGCCATGTCCCCCACAGCACCAGGCAGCAGCACGCAGAGCACAGCGCTGGCCCACCCTTGGTTGTGCACTAAGGGACTTGAACACCCTGGCACTCAGACCCTGCTTGTAATAACTGTATCCCTTGCAAGTAATTTGGAAGAAGGAAAGGTGTATAATAACTTTTGCATTATTGCTTTCAGTCTCTGGTATCTTAAGGGTAGATTAAAATTATTCTCAGGTTTGAGAATAATATTTCTATATTGTTGCAAGGCCTAAGGAGCTACAGCAGCTTGAAAATAAGCTGGATATTACTTTTCCTTGAGTACCGGCCTCATCTGGAACACAGTAAATAAGTTTGACGATAGGAAGCTGCAGTTTGCTACTCAACCATGGGATTACATGGTTTTCACGGAGGGCATTTTGAGCAGTAACATTATCAGCACTCTTATCTTACAGTACGTGGACAGGTGCACTCAGAATTTTGCAGGTTTATTCTGCAGCCCCACAGATTACTGAGAGGCAACTTATGATCCTGTCTGCAGGCACCTCATTACTGCCAAGATCTAGAGAAATGCATTTTCAAGCAAGACCATTTGTTAATGAAATGTAAAAATAGCTAAAAATTTGTTTCTCTCACCTCTTGTTTCACAGTAGGAAAGACAGCATATACTTCTATAATAGCTATATAACTCCACGACGAAAGCAGTATCCAGATATAACAAGGCTATTTTTCAGTCTATCAAGTTTTTCTGTAAAACACTCTCTTCCACCAACACCATTCTTAACTTCTTAGCAACATAACATTCTCTTTGCAGCTTGTTCAGCTCTACTCCCAATGCTTAAATATGATCTGATAAAAATAACTGTTTCAGAAACCACACACATTTTGAAACAGGTAATCAGAATTTGACTTTAGGCAAAATGCCTAATAAAAGTATATCCAGTACTGCCTGGTAACCAAAATAAATTAAGACTCATCTCTTACGGTGCTGATCAGCAACTAGTACTGCTGCTAACAGAAGAACCTGTCAAGGATGGAGAGCATAAGCCTTCCCTTTTCATGCACCAATTTAAATCCGGAATGCCAAGGATTTTCCATAGCGATCACCTCAATACTTCCAATACAGACAGTGGGGGTTGAGGAAGGAGTAGGAGGAGGGAAATTTGATTTCAAGTGCCACTTTAAAAATAAAATTGACACGTAACTTATACAAATAATGGGATTTGAGTTGCTTTCAAGAAAAATGTCTCCAGTTAGTGATGGGATACTGACTGAAAAGTAATTTTCTGAAATAACAGATGCTAGGACTGACATGGAGTCCAAAAGAAAGCAGTATAATGACAGTAGCCAATTCAGTGGAGAAAGAGAGGCCAACTTCTCTCTTCCCATCCCCTGTTTTAATTTGAAGAAGTCAGGAAAGATAGACAAGTTCAAAGGTCTAAGATGCAATCACAACAGCCTCAAGGAAGACTCAATGGCAATAAACCTGCGTCCCATTAGCAGCATCCAGCATGAGACCAGAGGAGTAAATGTGAAAAACCCCAAACAATAATATGTTTCAAGCTTACATAAGGTGAGAGGAGAAACCTCTATGAGACTGAAATTTGCGTCTCCCTTACATCCACCCACATGCACAAGGAACAGGTATATTAATCTCAATTTACTGTATTTTTCCATCAGATACACAGAGAGTGGGGCAAATAGTGTCTTCTTTTCATAAACCAGATATCACCCAATAGCACAGGCAGAGTCTTGAAATATAGTGGAATGCATTTGATTTCCAAAATCTCTATTACAGCTGCAATAAAATTACAAAAAGGAGAGGCAGAATTGCCTGTATGCAAATAAATGTCTAGCAAAATTGGAAGTTTTTAAAATGTATTTCTAAAATGCAGAGCAATAAACCCATGCTCACATTATCATCACCACTCAGGCAGTTAAAGATTTGCTAGACACATTTGCCATGCCTGCAACCTTCTTCTTCTTTCCCTAGTACAATCTCATTAAATGAACAGCAGGATAACATTTCTGAAATGTACGCATAACAACACGGGGAAATATGTTACTCCTCATTCCTGGGCTGTTATTCCCAGTGTAAATATTGTCTAGCTTTGGCTTTCCAACTGTATTTTTAAGATGATGGATAAGAAGACAACATAAAGATTGGATCTCTTTCGGTTTGCATACCTAAAACTCTGATATAAGAAGGACACAGTATAAAACATACACATGTACTAGAGCACAGTACAGAAGGTGGCTGAAGGAGTCTTCTAATCCAGGCAACATGTTTGGAAAAGGCTGTAGCTAAATCAGGGCTTTTCCATAAAAACTATCAGACTTGCCAAGAAGGAGCAAATGGTAAGGAGCAAGTCAGAGAAAGACACTGACATTGCTAACAGACCCTTTCTGTGCTCCTGCTGTACAAAGGTTTTCCCCAGGGCAGGCTGAGGGACCTAGTGGATGTTGGTTCAGTCTTGAGTGTGGTCTTGGAGTTGGATGACCCTCAAAGTGCTCTCCAACCTATGCAACACTGTGGGTCTAGGATGATGATTACTAACTGATGTTTTCTTACTGTCTCATTGGGATTTGGAGAGGATGGGGTGGGAAGGAGAGACTGGGTAAGCTTTGTGCCCTGGTGGGTAGTCGTAGGCAGAGACAATCCCCTAATCCTGCCAGCATAACTGGGCTGTGTCCTCTTTATCTGAGGCCAGAGTGCATTTTCCACATGGTTGGTCTGCCTGTTAGGCCATAAACTTCTGGCCAGAGCACTTAGGGACAGATACTTCTGTCAGGCATATCAACTTGCACTGATGTAAGCATAACCGCAGCTGCAGAAGGGTGGTCATTTTCGTTCCATTGTGCTGCTATTACTGTTTCAAAGAGCACTCTCTAGGAAAGGGATTCTCCCTCTGTCATCTTCTGGGCTGGGAGCCATGCTGGGACCCACAACAGCACTGCAAACACCACATTCCTGACATGCTGCACATCCTAATGGGATTTCAGAAAGCTTCACAAGGGGCAAATAATACTTCTATTTTACAAACAGCACGCAGAGGCACAGGAAAATGGCAGTCACATAGATCCCAACTCTCCTGTTTTCCAACTCACATTTTATCCAACTCATTTTCCTCAGCAAGCTATTGTTCTTAGTCCGTGCTGTGCCAGAGCCATCAACCCTTGAAGTCCTGGAGCCCTAGCAAAAAATAATCTGCAGTCCAGAAATGCCCTCAAGCCTTAAACCATACAAGCTGAGATCCTGACTCACCTGCTGGGAAACCTGCCAGTAACTGATCCGTGACACTTCATCTTGCTGCGACATTCGCCATCAGCTTGGCATATAACTGAATTCCTAATGATATTAAAGAATTTATATTACTAGTGCTGTATTAAGAAAAATAAATTCCTGTAACTTCCAGAAAAATCATGTCTGCTAGAGAGAACATCATCATAACTGCCACGGGAAAGGAAATGAAGATGAGGATTAGCCAGCAGATAGCGTCTGCAGGTAGTTTCTATGGATGAGGAGAGGAACAGGGTCATTTTAATTCTAGAAGCAATGTGGTTGCTGAAGCTTGTCTTCATTTACATTTAAGTGGTTATTGCATTCTTCTTATGCACTTATGTGCGTTGTTTAACTTCAGGCTCCCAGAGAGTCCATAGACAACCTTTATGCGTTTTTAATCAAAGACTTCTGGAAAATTTGCCCTGTAATTCTCTGTCCTGTGTTGCATATCAGTTCAGGACACCTATTTTCTTTTGACTTCCTTACTGATGCATCTTTTTTCAGCTTTTAGAGAAAACCAGCTTTCTTTTTAAAAGGTTTTGAAATCCTTCATGGAAGCCCAAAAAGGAGTGAGTTTCTCTCTTCTTTGCAGTATAAAAACATTAAACATTTTCTTCAGTCTTATGCAAGGTGAAGTTCCTGAAACAAATATAAAGTTAAACATCAATGCTTCTCACGGAACAGCTCTCACTGGAACAGATTTATATAATCCCGGGGCCTCAAAAAGATATCTTGCAATTACGCCAAACCATTTGTGAGAAACTCGTGAAGTTTTAGTGCATCGCTGAGCAGTTAACATCTGTGATTTCCTACTGAGTTCTGAGGTTTAAATCAATTAGCAGTAATTGGGACTGTTTGCAGTGCCTATTCATGTGGAATAAGCATATGTTGGAATTTTAAACTAAATATTTAAGTTCCTGCACCAAGTGATCATACTACAAAGCTTAAAAAATATTTTGACCCTGTGAGGTGCTCTTAGCTAAGTTAATGACTCATTGTTCCCAGCAGAAGCTACTTCCAGCCTTTTAAACAAAGCTGAAATCATAAAGTTTGTAGAAAAAGTGGGTTTTGTTTTATTTTTATGTTCTCCATTTCTCAACATCTAACTGTTTACGCTGCACTAAAATCACATGAATCTGAATTAATTAAATGTAACAAAACTGCTAATTTTGCATGGAGTGGTCTTGAAAATTTTCTCCTGCCTATTAAGGTAATAAACCTACCACATCAAATTACACTCAGAAGTGCTGTATGCAGTATTCGTAGGGGATCAAAGACGCTGATAACAGTAGTTACTTGTGCAGAATTATACTGTGCAGTTTTAAATAAACCAGTTGATCTTTCAGTATGGAGCAGGTACCAAATCAAGTTAGCTGGGAGCTTGCTGTGGTGTTTCCTTGGCTACCTGGGAGTGAAATCCCCAATTACTCCCTAGCTAGTGTGCTCCAAGGAGGGAAGGAGCAATACACTTCCAAATTTCCATGGTTTGGGAGCTTTCAAACCTTCAAATAAGAAAGAAAACTGGGTTGATTTGTTATAGTCTGCAAGTTCTTTGTGTCTTTAAGTGGGTTTACCAGTGCTAGTGCTTCTGGAAACTGGCTTTATTGATGAGACTGAAAGTAGATGTCAATCCATTGCAGATGCCTCAGTACCTGCAGAGGAAGGGAGAGGCAATTTACCCCTGGTTAGTAAATAGGAACAAGGAGCTACTGAGAAGTTGTCACACAGAGAAGCTGAGAGACATCATTTGCACTAGTGATGCTGAGGAGCTCTTTCACCTTTATACCGAAGGGAAAGCTAGGGTTTGTAAAAAGCACTATTGTAAAGGGTTGTAAAAAGCACTATTGCATATTAGAAGTGTAAAGGGTAGCACAAATGCTTATTTCCATATTGTTACACTACCATGGAAATCTATAAAATTATACAATCATTACTGGAGAAAGCCAGTTCAACAGAGAAATGCTTTTAAAAAACTGAAAGCTGAAGGGAGACACAATTATGTTTTTTTCAAGTCAGTAGACACTTTCACTTCAAGAGGACAATTATTGAATAGCAAACAAGAAGATGCAAAGCTAGGCTCTGGTTTAGCGACTATAATCTGAGAACATCAGCCATTTGCCAGTGGATTTTTTTAAGCTAAATAAATGTTTACATGAAGAAAAGCAGGGGAGGCTGAAAGTGAATGCAATTTCTTTGTGAATATACATCTGAATTGTCAAAGTGTGCTGTCTGTCCCAATCGCTTTGTTTCCAAGTCTCCTTTCAGGGCCAGAAGTAGACATGGGGGCTTGGGAAGCCACTGATCTCCATGGTGCCTTTGCAAAAGGGTGACAGGCTACAGCAGGTCCACCAAACCTTTCTCTTGCCGTTGTCACCCAAAACAGCTTCTTGCAGTTGTTACGTTTACTCTTCCAAAGACAGGAGCCTGCCAGCTGCCTTTTCACCAGACCAAACGGTCACTTGAACTCAGCCCTTCCTCATCTGGAAGTTATGTGTCCTGTTTCTCCCCTTCCTCTTCAGCCCTCTGCACTCACTGGCTGTCCCACCAGCACCCTTGCCTCTGCACCCTGCTTTGGGCCTCTCTGCCTTTGGCATTTTACAGTCTAAGCAAACACAGTCACAAAGGATTTGTCCTGTAGAGCACAGGGTCTACAAGATGAAGAGTTCTCCTTTCTTTGCCTGGAAGGCAAATGCCAACAGTGCTGTTACTACAGTGGTAATGGGCCATCCTCACAGAATCACAGCGCCTTGAAGTTGGAAGGGACCTCTGGAGAGCATCTCATCCTAGAGTCAGTTGCCCATGACTGTGTTCCAGACAGCTTCTAAACATTTCCACAACCTCCCTGGGCAACCTGTGCAAGCCAGTGCTTGATCACCCTCACAATAAAGAAGTATTTCCTGTGGTTCAGACAGAATCTCTTGCATCCAATTTGTGCCTACCACCTCTTGTCCTGTCACTGGGCACCACTGAAAAGAGCCTGGCTCTGTTTTACTTGCATCCTCCCTGCAGGTATTTATATACACTAAGATTCCCTTGAGCTTTCTCTTCTCATCTCACAGCTCCAGTGAGAGGCTCTGATCCCTTCATCATCTTTGTGTCCTTTTGCTGCACTATTTCCAATAGCTCCATGTCTCTTCTGCTGCTCCCCAGCAGAAGAAACACACACTGCAGGTGTGGCCTTACCAGTGTTGAGTTAAGGGGAAGGATCACCTCCCTCAACCTGCTGGC
>JBCJKH010036290.1:2101-12974 GCA_039877255.1 Loriculus beryllinus
AAACTATTTATAAGTCTGTTGGTTAATGATCAGACAAAATTACGGCAGTTTTCTCTAGGGAAGAATGTTACCTGCTTTCCAGAAAATTCTGTTTTCATTGCATTTATTTCCTAAGGTAATTTTATAAGGTAATAAAAAGGGTGAAAAACTTCCTGTCGAATCTCAACATGTTGCAGCTTCTCACATAATTCATCCAATTTAACATTGTCAAATGAGTTCTAGCAGTTCTTCACTGGTATCTGATTGCCAAGGCACTAAATGTCTCTTTTTGTAACTACATTTTTTGTAAAAATGTAGGATTTTAATCTAATTTAGCTAGATTAAGTTATCTCATAGAAATGTTAGGTACTTGTCCCTGAGAAGGCAAGATCCTGTCACCCAAACTCCCTACAAAGTCAAGGGATAGAAGAAAATGTCTTTAAGACTTGAAGAAAGTGAACCAGTCTTCCTATCTTAGGCACTCACTTCTATCCCATTAACTATATAGAGAATGCAGATATCTCCAGAGGGTAATTCAGTCTACTTGAATTAAGTACTTACCTCTCCCACTTCTAATAGGAAATGGCAAGAGGGTACTTTAGCATAATAGCCTACAGGTTGAAAGAGTTACCCTGACATTAGAGACAGGAGCTTTCCATGCTACTTAGCCTGTAGGCGTGGTATCATCTGTCTCACCCCTGGCCAAAGGATGTCCAGAGACAGAGGATGGCTGAGACTCTGCTCCCTTCTCCAGAGACTGTTCTCTTTGCTATTCTTTGAGCCATATGTAGAATTCACACCAGTGAAACCAGTGCTGTTTAACAGGAGGTAGGGCTCTCATCCAGGCTATCCAGTAGGATTGATCTATTTGAAGTATTGGTTAAGTGCAACAGGTACATGCTTATCTCCTGCAGCCTGAGTATGTCCCATAGAATCAAGGAGTACTCTGTTGTTAGCTATCATGACCAAATTGGACACAAACACTTCACTCCTTATACTACATGTTCGTATTTTTGCAGATTTTTTTAACCCAACTCAGTTCACTAATCCCATAAAGTACCAATACCCCAAAGGTTTTTTTTATCACAACTGAAAGGTTGAGAACATAGGGTGTATATATAGGCAGGAAGAGTCTGCACATGTTCTGCAGTCGTTTGCCATGATACAGAAAGATCAGCCAAAAAACAAGCACCATATAGATGTCTTCAACTGAGCAACTAGGGATTTTCTATACTTATGAATGTTGTAGTCAGATAAGTCTTCTTTACCGTTTTGCCTTCTTTTGTTCAAGATCTTCCTTTGCAATCCACAAAAGTTTTAAAAGCTAACAAGAATGTCTCTCAGATTTTGAGATCAAATTAAAATCCATGCTTTTGAGGTGCTCTCACATCACAGAAGGTGTTCTCAACCACTTTGGAGTGTTGAAGCTTCTTAATTTATGCTATTATTATTACTGCAAAACTATCCCACATTGCTTTGGGGAAGCTAGGTTGATGCAAAATGTTCTTTCATGATGAGCAATGGACCTGGTCCTTGTAAATGTATGTAAAAGAACATGTTGTTTTTCATTTTCCTATTTGCCTTCCCATTCATTATGGCTGCTGCTGTACCTTCCCAGGTGCAGATGTACCTGGGGAAAATAATAGCCTTATTATTCTATATGGTAAATACAAGTTTTACTGGGCTTTTCTAGATATGCTTAATATTCCTTCACTGGAATACCAGTCTATAGCTGCTGTGTAGATTTGGAAGAAATCCTAGAATCTATTGTGCTGTTATACCATTCTGTTCAAAAAGAAGAAAATATTCCTTTCCTCATACATGCCTTATGGGAAAGATAAGCTGAGGATTCTTTTTCATGGAGGAGGGAGGTAATTAAAACATTATGGAAGCAAAATGATCTAATAATATAAACTCTCTTAGAAGGGACAATAAATGAGAAGTTTAATCCTCCAAACTTTCAGTAAGGCTGATTTTGTTGGAAAATATCCATGGTATTGTGACTATTATTTTAATTATGACCTTTCATAAAGAAAGGTACTGCCAAAGACAAGAATGTAATTGACATTCAGGCATGTATTTTACTGTTTCATGAATGTTGCCATACTGATGTTATTAGTCACTTCCATGAAGTTATTCTGAGTTTTCACAAGCTTTTTTCTCCTTGTGTTTTCCTGAGATACTCCAGATGTCTGCAAAAAAACTCTTGAAGTTTATTATTTTAAAATGAGGTTATGAATGAACATGAGGAAAATTTGTCACAATAAGAACAACCAGCCATTGGATTAATCTCTCCAGGGAAGTGGTGGACTCCCCAACACTGGGCACTTGTAAGATTCAACTCGATGGGGTGCTAGGACATTCTATCTCAGTCATGCTTTACCTGGAAAGGTTGGACCAGATGATCCTTGAGGTCCCTTCCAATCTCATATTCTATGTTTCAATGATTCTATGAAATGCAAATGTTAATATTAAGCAAATCTTGAAGGACACAAGCTTTATAATTATTAAATATTATACAAGTAAGCAATTACTACATAGATGTTTGGGCTCTCAGCAGTAAACAGTGTAATTCAACTCTACATGATTTTATATGATCCACTTTTTAGAAGAAGTGGGTATATTATTTTTACCACTTGTTTTGTTTTTTGCCAGGCAGATAAATACTGGCCACTCATAAACTTATATTTTAATAATGTGTCCATTCTATTTAAATATTTGCCTCATTTTATAATGGTAGAAATATTAATTTTAAAGAGTTGGTTTTTTTTTATTTTACATCATTAATAAGGTGTTTCACAAGAATAAAAATGTCCTCAGGCTGGCACAATCGAGGGATTTGTGGAGCTAAACATTCTTTTTTTCAGCTTCTCTTTAAATAATTGAGAAATCATAGTCTGTATGCATGTTTAATATAAAAATTATTTTCTTTTGCACTAGTTTAGCATAAATGGATCTTGATATTGCTGGATAAATATAATCTATAAATTTTAAATACTATAGCAAACAAAATTCTGAAAGGCTCTTGACAAGCTGTTTCAAACAGATTATTTTTAAAGTTATTTGCCTAATGAGATAGCCAGTATGCCTCTCATGACTATTTAGCAAGTATTCATGCACCTTAATTAAGCCAGCTACTCCTGCCGCAGCAATACAGAGATTACCACAATCATTTACCAAGCAGTAACCATAAATAGCATTTTCATCTCAGAATGTAATGAGCAGGTCTAGAAAACATAGTATGCAATATGAATAAAAACAAAGTAGTTTCTTAGGTTTGGATGGCAACTAGAATTCTGTGAGGCTTGCAGATGGTTCTACCAGTAAATTAAGTTGCCAAATCTAGTTGAACACGATTATAGTTTCCTGACCTCTATTTAGCCTTCTGATGCAAACCCTTCTTCCCATTGCCTTTGTAAGTTCGTAGAACAAATCACAACAAATCACAGCTTATGCATTTGGTTTTGAATTTGGTTTTTTAGGGTGTCTGTCTGAAGACAGACTCATAGAAACTTCCCACTTGCTCCTGGTTGTAATACCATTCAGTCTTTACAGGGGAGTGATTTAGAAGGCAGTTTTCATCTTGACCAAGTCATCAGCAAATAATAAATAATCTCACTGCACTAATAGCCTATGTAGCTTCAATTGTCAGGTTTTTATCTGATCAGAACTACAACTCTGAGGCATGTTGGGTTGGGGGTTGGGTTGTGTTGGATTTGAATAGACATGGATTTGAAGAAACCTTTAGTTCCAAAAACATTAGCCTTTCCTCTTAAAAAAAAAAATAAATCTTACATTGTTTGCATTTTGATATTTTCTGTCTTAAGCGTTAGAAGAGAAGAAAAGTTATTACTAATCATGGGACTATTTTCAACTCTTTTTATCACTGTCATCAGCTTCTTAGCAGTTCTCTTTATTTGTTTGTCTTTTTCTGTTTACTAGTCTACTGGAAAAAAAAGTATAAGAAAGGCCTTGGCTAAACGATGAACTTTAAATTAACCTAAATCAGAGGAAAGAAATAACAGAGTAGAATTCAATGTTAAGGTTCGGCTCAGGAAGCATCACATGAGCACGTAGAACCAGAAAGATGGTAGGCCTAGAGATTTCCTCAGTAATGATGAAAAGGAATTGGTTTGACATACACCAGTGATAACAGGGAGGTCAAGAAAAGTGTTGGTTCACTACATATTGAAAAGAAAATTATTGTTAGACAGCAACAAGAAGGTGAAAGTGTCAAGTGCTCTTCTGGATCAGAATTTATTTAAAAGGTGAGTTGTAAACAGATGATTGTCACCGTTTGTGTGGCAATCTAGAGTAATGTTGGAACATGTTAAGAGACTGGATGGGACTACATTACATTAGCGAGAAGAGTTTTAAATAGACACATTCATTTGCTGAATATAGGAATATTCTAGATCAAATAAATATTAAGTAGAAATAGTAAATTCTCTGAGGCTTAGAACACCCAATAAATATGGTTTCAGGGTTAGAAACTATCTTTGCATAGCTATGACTTTATTTCATTACTATTTTATTCAGTTATGATCAGCTAAAAATTAAATCTTTTGCAAATTGTATTGTATGTGTTAATACCCACGTAGTTACTGCTAAGAACAGTTAGTATTCATAGTGAAAAAATAATTCTGTATTTGATATAGGAATTTTTGCCTTCATTTATCTTTGGGATATTTTCTTCTTTTGCTTTGAGCTTATGCTCTCACAGCAGCCTACTCTTTTATGAATAGACATGATATTATTCAACACCTTAATTGCTTTGTTCAGTTTTAAATTCTCCAAATAACAGACCGTGCTGAAAAATATTACTATTTTAAGTGTTATTGTAATGCTGTCAAGTTTATATAGCTAATTTCTACATCATGACAATATATAACAACGTAACTACATACAATTTTACTCATTATACATCATCTATTTTTGTTGCAACTGGACGTACGCATTTCACTTGTTGTAAATTATATCATCTGTGTTCTTATACCCATTACACTGTCTTCATTGTTTATTATACCTTTGCTGAATAATGTGTTTCCATATATTTCTTTTAACTATACTGCTGTAGTAATTTTCTGAGCATATGTGTGCCATTCCTTTTTCTTTCAGGAAAGATAATCTCTATGATAACTAAAACTTTAGTAAAGTAACGAGAGAAGGCATTGTGGGAAAACTAATGATTTAATTTTTTCAAATAATTTGAGTGTTATATGGATGATTCTTCCTTTAAAATTCTTTTTTTATTGCTGAGACTTAGAAAATATGACACATGTTGATACCTTGAAAAGATGAAATGTTATTATTTGCATTTATTAGCTTATAATGTCATGTTTTCCTTTGGACTGCAAGAACTATTGATATAGCAAAAAATTTATACTTCTGACTAAACAATCTCTTTTACTGCTGAAATACAGTTAGACAGTGATTTGCTGTTCTGAAATTTATTGACACAGGTGCATTTGCAATGAAAGATCTTAAAAATGCTTCTTGAACTTTTATTCCGTGTGAGAACTCTCACTCATGCAGCAATATCTCATGTTTAAAGAAAATTAAATTTGTTTTAACTTTTTTTTGTTTTCTGTTGTAAAATTATTTTCAAAGATTATATATAATCCAGTGAAATCCAATAAAAGTTCATAGTTTCCTTACATGCAAATCTGAAAAGCACATTAAAACAAAACTCATCTTTAAATTTACTTGTAGTAACCTCAGTGCTCGTCTTAGTCATTCTTATTGCCAAGAAATTGGTAATTCATGAGGGGGAAATTCTCTTGATGCTGAATTACTCAGAACTCTTTCTTTTTCAGGATTACAAGGTCATATCCAAGGCAAGAAAAATATATAATCAATTACTACAATGTCAATGAACATTATTACAGTCAAAATTTAAATAGTTTTGAAATGCAGTTCAGTATTTACCATCTTAAAAAAAAACGGTTCTTCAAAAAACTGTAACATACCGTTTTTTGGTATTTTGATATACCCTACCCCTTGGCCTGCTTTTCAGCCATGGTCCCACAGATACACAGGTCTTTGCACTTGTGTATGACCGTAGTGATCAGTATTTCAGCATTCATTTTCAGAAATACCAGAAAATACCTGAGAAAACCCATATTTATGAGGATTTTTGCTTAGTATTTTAATAATGAATTCTTAGTTATGAGGTAAAATTTGAGATAAGTAGAATGAATTCTATTCTTTAGAAGGGAACTAAATTCAAGACTTTTCAAGTTAGTAGCTCAGCAGCTTCTTAAGAGAAAGAAGGTTAAGAAGTGTCAGGTTTTTCCTACTTATGGCAAACCAGAAGGTTTATTGCAGAAGAGTTTCTCATTGAAAGACAGCTCAGAGCCTAACAAAAATACAGTGCTAGAGTGAGTCTATGATAGACCTGAATGCACAGTACAGTAAGCCTCATTGTGTATAAGGAGGAGGGACTAGACGTATTTTATAAAATATGAGTACATGACCTCTAAATATAAAAGTACTGCAAAGTAATTTTAAGTGTTTCAAGTGAAATAAAAAATAGTAGTTGTACAGATGAATTGTGAGCCTAGAGAAGAAACAAGTAATGAAAAATACTAAGATTTTTATGCCTATTTCACAGTGACATGTTTTTTTTTTTTATCATAAAATTTGGAAACTGTGTTAATACCTAGTTCATTATTATGTGAGCCTAATGTCTCAACAGCTATTTCATCTTACAGCAAAAGAAGTATTGAAGTAATGTAATAAGGGGTTGGGGGTTTTTTGGGTCTTTTTTTTGGGGGGGTTTGTTGTTTTGTTTTTTTTTTTCTAAAAAAAGCAGGGTTTTTTTGCAAGCAGTTTTTTGTCTGGTGCTTTCTGCCAAATTGTCTCATAAGTATTGCCGTTCTTCCTGAGACCTCCAAGAGAATAAAATTATATAATTCTTTTAGACAGAAAAAGTGAAATGTGACACAATACAGCAAAGACTAGGTGTTCCTATAATTTTCTTTTTAATCCACTCACGCGAACTTGGATTGGTAGTGGGGTGGTGAAAAATATAATACCTATAAAGACTACAGAAAGCCTCTTTAGCTTCATTGCCTCAGGTAAAGGAATTTGTCTGTGCCACTGGCACCCAGCCAATTTATTGAACTTTGCCATCAGGAATTCATTTAGACAGATATACTATGGTATAAATATTAAATGTATTTTAAAATCACTAGCTACATTTCTATGGGGCATTAGGTTCTGTCAAGAGGGTTAATTGTCTCTTGTGTTATATACAATCGTGTAAAATGTATCATTATTCTGCCTTTTTACTACCCCCTTTGTCATATTAAATACCAGAGTATGAACTGCAAATTTTCTCTCTACCGAAATGAGGATTCCTGAAATAATGCAAACTTGGCAAACTGTGAACTCTTCATGGGAAAGGTCAGAAGCCTGCTGATAGACTGAAAGCATAGGACAAAACAGGTTTAGCTGCGGTCTTCAGCTACCTGCCTCTCATTCTGTTTCAGCCAAGTCAGAGCGAAAAGACCAGGTTGGCAGGAGGGTCACCTAAAAGACAAAGAGCCATATGACTAATATGACTAATGTGGGATTGGAGGATGTGGATAGGATGATAAGCAACAAGCCAGGAAGATCCACAATTGCACCTAGTGAAAGCAGAGAAAACCTGGCTAAGATGAGGTTTCTGCTTACATGTCTTCATAGGGAAATGGTCCCTACTCAGACAGTGATGCGTTACAGTGCTGCCCTCAGTAATAAAAGTTTCAAGCCTAATGAGAGTGGATTAAAAATAAAATTAATACCTGGCATGCTGGAAAAGCTGTGAGATTAATGATCACCCTTCCCCTGAGGAAGAGATGTATTGTCCATGAGTGACTCACTCCTGCAATGAAATATTCAGTCTACTGAATGGATGTAATATTGTGGGAAGCCTCTGTCTTCCAGGAGCTTAAATCTGAGGGATGTTGCTAAAGCCATCTAGCCAAATGACAATTATCTGGGACTGCTCATTCGTGCAGCCATGACCAATATCAGTGTGACTGTAAGCAGATCAAAAGTGACTATGAGACTCGTGGAGGAAGGCTGAGGGGTCAGATCTGTTGTAACGTGCTAGTCAATCCTCCTCATCGTGTAGGAAAAATGCTTGTATGCAGAAGCAGTGTCAGCAAAGAGGGCTTTGGTTTCTTGACAGTAGCATGAACTTGCAAGGACATACAGGGTGAAATAGGACTGCTTAGCCTGAAGAAAAGAATAATCTTTCAACTTTAGAAAAGCTGCACAAAAAACAGGATGTCCCCTCTTTGTTTCTGTAATGGATTACATGAGAAGTAATTGGCTTAAAATGCAACCAGAAAGAGTCTGTTTCGATACAAGAAAAATTTCTGGTGCTAAGTGGAGCTGTGCTTGATAATAAGCTGACTCACAAGGCACTGAGAGGGCCATTGTGGTAGTACTGTACAAATAGGTTGAGCAGACAACTTTGTCTTTCGAGTTCCTTTTCAGCTATATGTTTCTACTCTTCTGCATTGTCACAGCATGAACATACTCATATCAGTGCTTGAAACTGCATTCAGAAATAGTCAGATAAGTCAGACAGTGGTTACCATTACACTTAAGCCTTTCTTCCATTTTTTTTTTTTTTGGCATTTCTTGAAAACTTCCAAAAGTAAACACAATATCCTAGGTATTATATTGTCTAAATGTTATGTTGTAATTAAATTATAAGCTGCAGACCTGTTAGTAAACAATCTAAACCAGATAATCAACCATATGATTGATTATTTGTGTTTACATAAGTATTCCCATTGAAACCCATCTTTGTTAAATACCAATCTCATCACCTCACATGCAATGTCACGCTAACACTTGGTACATCCATACATATTCATTTTTAGATTTTATTTTTCCTTCCTGACATTAACTCCTTTATTAGCTACTATAAATTACCAGAATCTTTGCATGAATACTTTCCAAATGATAAAAACACCCAGCCTTGTTTTTGTCTATATGTATATTGTCTTGTTTTTCATTGTCCAAGTTTCATAACAAGCACAAATATGTTAAGTAAATGTCAGTCTTGTGTACTGCATTTTCCTTTGTAAACTATATCAGCTTTGAAAAAGATTAATACATCTCAAAAAAAAAAAAAAACAAACCAAAACAAAACCACAACTTCTGACTAGATCAATGATATTTCTTAACTGTATTTAGCACACTTATATAATAAGATTATTTTGTCTTCAACAGTTGTATATTCTGGCATTTCTTATGGATGTTTGTACAGACATATGTGTAGAATTGACATGATTTTGTGAAGGAGAGTGACCCAGGGTTTTCTTCACTCTGCTTATACTTCAAAATCTAGTTATTTTCTTTGTCTTAACCTCAGGTTTTTATAAATGTGTGCATATTTTGAAGTGCTGGGGTGTTGGTGTTTTGATCTCGTAATGCGCTAAGGATATAAATGCTTCTTTTGCATTTTGTCAGCTACTAAAGCAGCCATTATGACCTGCTTCTCCTACCATATTCTGAACTTTAAATGTTATTTTGCTGTGTTCTCAGTCAAACTGAGCTGAAGTATAATAACTCAAGCATACCATTTAAAACTAATACATGTAGTGAAGTTTGGAAGTTTAGGATCCCACAATAAGTCAGTGATAGCCTGTGGAAATGAATTGTTGATTTCTAATGCCAAGAATGATCTTCAAACTATTAAACTTGTTTCCTGTTATGTCTTCTAGCCGTGAAGGTTTTGAAAGTCTAGAATTTCTTTTATTTATTTTTCAACACAAGTCCTAATCACTATTGCATAGAGGAAGAAAATAGCAACAGCTAAGCAAAGCATTATTGAAAAATAGGATTTAATTTCAACAATTTTTTCCTTAAATATTTGCAATTCAGAGAAAAAGAATAAAATATGTATTCCAGATACATCTTATAGCTTCTAGAGTCTAATATGTCCAGCTGTTGAAGATATATGGAGTTTATATTTAAACTATTTTGAGTACAGGCGATATAGAATTAATTTAAAAAGTTTAGCTAGAGGAATCTGGAAGTTATATTACAGTACAAGTCCTCAGTATCTTCAAAGGAAGACAGGATTGAGAGACGCTGGGTACACTGCATCTTTACTCAAGAATCTATTTATGGGTTTTTTTAACAAGAATTAAAATGGATGTGAATACTGATGAAGTATTCAGATGGATTCCTATTGCAAACTGGTTTTCTTTGGTGGATAGTAGAATTGTTCTAAGTTGCAAATTTAAGAGGTACTCAAGAGGAATACATTTCACTATTTTGTGAATAGATGTGTTACTGATTATTACCTACAGAAGCTTTTTATACTCTTAGTGTGATTGATACTGCAGTAGTAATATTCCAATGAGCAACCACTATTGTGATATAAACCACAATCAGTTGTGTTTCATTATCTGAAGCAATACTTCTTGTATCCCCTTCTGGGTTTGTTTTTCTTTTTAATATGTATTTTTTTAATTCTCATTGTTCACAGTCTTTCTACTAAATCTTTAGTAGAGAGGGAAGTATGTTTCTGACTTTCAGATGGAACCATAATAGTTATCCTAGGGACTGGATATCAGTTGTTACCATTGTTGCTAATAATATGTATGTTGCTGCTGGTATTTTAATTGTGGAGATTCGTTGTTGTGAAACTGTGATGTTTGTAGCACAAGTATCTTCTTTAAAGAAGCACAGGAGCAATATTATCATTAAAGTAATGTCCAAACCTAGGAATAGGTGTTAAACATTGCAGCACTAAATGAAGTCATATATCTGCCAAGTCAACCTTTATTATTATTATTTTTTTAATTTAAATAGAAGTAATTCCAGTCCTATTGCCGGAACATCACAAATATGTGAAGACTGGGTTTTGTGCTTTTGTCCTTAGGGC
>JBCJKH010036294.1:0-16271 GCA_039877255.1 Loriculus beryllinus
GGGATGGGGCAGCCACAGCTTCTCTGGGCACCCTGTGCCAGCGCCTCAGCACCCTCACAGGGAAGAGCTTCTGTCTTGTATCTTTGGGCATTGCTGGCCACAGGGTGGCCATGGTGAGAGTCAGAGCTGGCTGAGCACCTACCAGTGCCACAACCGGTTCTGTGACTGCATCAGAGGGGACTGGTGCCTGCCAAGGACAAAAAGGGATCAGATTTTAGTGTTTGCAGAAGGTTTTGACACATGATGCATGGTGCAAAGTACAAGCTGCTCCAGTCACAAGAGCAAAGAAACATTGGGCCAGGTTGTTCCTGATCAGCCAGGGCTGTTGACACTCAGATGATGCATGGCCAGTGTGTGCCAGGGATGGACTGACCATGCCCAGTGTCCACCATCTGGTTTTGAGCTGACTGAGGGTCCCAATGGCTCCTTTGCACTGTCTGCTGAGACAGAGGCAGCTCAGACACAGCTCATGGCTTTCAGTTCACAACCAGCTCCACATAGGCTGGAAGCCTCAAGCTGCCATGCTGGAATTAAGAGCTTCCCAACACGGCACTTACAAAGAGGTGATGGAGCTGGGCTCTTCCCGAGAGCTTGCTGTGATCTGGGGTGGTGCCTTTGGTGGTGCAGCAGCGCTGGCTCCAGTCCCACCGGCTCCTGTGTGTGCCTGGCTCCAGCCATGGGGTTTTTGCTGAGGCAGGGCCCGGCCCTTCCTCCCCGGA
The DNA here is from genome assembly GCA_039877255.1 of Loriculus beryllinus. Classification (NCBI taxonomy): domain Eukaryota; kingdom Metazoa; phylum Chordata; class Aves; order Psittaciformes; family Psittacidae; genus Loriculus; species Loriculus beryllinus. The sequence goes on from JBCJKH010036294.1 coordinate 720, forward strand.
AGAGCGCAGTGGGGATGTGACTGCATCGCTGCCGCACTGGACAAGGAGAATCGAAGGAAGAGGCGAGGCCGAGCTGGGATCCCTCGGCTCTGCCCTCGCTGCACGGCTCCGCCCTGAGGGCGAGCAGGTCCAGTGGCTTTGAGGCAAATATCAACAGAGTTCTGTTTGCAGCTCCATGCCTTGTGACCTGGACTGGGTCCCAGGGCTGCCCATCAGCTGCTCAGAGCGAGGGATGTGGGTGCTCCGTGCTTGGCTTGGGGCTGTGAGTGCAGCCAGAGAGCGGCAGGCAAAGGACCCGGCTCTAAGGGTGCTGTTTAAATTCCCATCTGTTGTTAGTGCAGCATCTCTTGTCCCTGTTGTTCCTTTCAATAGACAAACAGTCAGGTCGAGATGAGGGTCCTGTCTTGGAATCGTTGTCTCTGGCTCCTTGGTCACATCTAAGGGCTGGCTTGGGTAAAGGTGACTGAAGCTGGGGTGGCCAATGGCACAATGGGTTGTGGGCACCCCTGGGTGCTGAGGTCCCACTGCTCTTTGTCCGGGTTTCCCTTCATGCTACAGAAGGTGTATGTGTGTGTCCAAGTGTCTCAGATGAATATCTCACCTACAGCTCTCCAAAGATGGGCACTGGGGGTACTCTAGGAGCACTCCATGCTAACAGGGTGCCCCAGCCCAGGGGTGTCCCCTAGATCTTGGTGCCTCAACCCCCCTCCCTGCATCTTGTCTTTGCAGGAGATGTGCTCTTCCAGATGGCAGAGGTTCACCGGCAGATCCAGAACCAGCTGGAGGAAATGGTGAGTTAGGGTGGCCAGGGTTTCCTCATGGCCATGGGCTCTGCTGGTGCTGCAGCCAAGCAAAATGGGTTTCACTTCTTGCCCGGGTGACACCCTCTCCCCTGCCTGCCCGGTGCTCCCCGGGCAGGGTTTGTCAGCCCTCCCCAAGGAACTGTGTCCTTTCTTTCTGCCTGCAGCTCAAGTCCTTCCACAACGAGCTTCTGACGCAGCTGGAGCAGAAGGTGGAGCTGGACTCCCGGTACCTGAGTGTGAGTCATGGACTTGTGTAGCCTGGCATTGGCTTGGGCATCTCTGTGTCTCCCCTTCCTGCTGCCCAGCTCCCCACCCAAGGATGGTTGTGCCCAGACATTGCTCAATGCCACTGGCTGCTGATGGGCTCTGACCATCCCACACATCACCACACAGAGAACAGCATTTCCCCCAGTGTCAGGCTGTTCAAGTCCCTGTTTGCTGCCCAGACCATGGGGAACCTGTTTCTCCCAAAGGCTGGGGGGGTCCTGCTTGCTTCTGCCAGCCTTTGGCAGCAGGAGCTGTGGCTGAGGTTTGGCTTCAGCTGCTCAGAGCTTTCTCCTGTCACATCCAGGCTGCGCTGAAAAAATACCAGACAGAGCAAAGGAGCAAAGGGGACTCACTCGACAAGTGCCAGGCAGAGCTGAAGAAGCTTCGGAAGAAGAGCCAAGGCAGCAAAAACCCCCAGAAGTACTCTGACAAGGAGCTGCAGGTAGGACCCGGACCATGGAAGGGACACGAGCATCCTTGGGCTGGGCAGCGGTTGCTGGGTACCATGTGGAAGAGGTGGCCAGGTTCTTACAAGTGTTCAGCTACAGACTCACTGTTCTCTCCAGAGGAGCGGGGGCAGCAGCATTAGGAGCGTGGTGGGATGTGGGAGGTGTGGATAGGGAGGAGGTGGCAGCCCGTGATGGGGCACGTTGGTCTCGTGGCTGCCCTTGGGGAGGACGGAGCAGGGGGAGGCTGACGGCAGATGTTGTGCCGAGCGGTGAGGTGGTGATGAACCTGCTGGATCCACCGCTCCCGGTGCTCCTTACTGAATGAACCCCACAAGATCACTAACTCCTGCTGTGCCAGATCCACCTTCCTCTGGGTGGTGTTTGCTTCAGTGTGTGCCAGGGCGGCAGCGTGTGCCGGGGCGGCCACAGTGAATCAGCACGGTGTGATCACGGTGTGGGCTCCCACACCGACCACGTGCCGGTGGCTGATCAGGTTGTGGCTGCGCGGGACAGGGATCCCTCACGGCACGTGGCTGGGTGGCTGTGCTGCAGGGTGGGCACGTTTCAGAGGTTGGGTGTTGGGATTTCCTGTAGGGATGGAGTTGGGGTCAGGATATTGATGGAGAGCGTCCAAGGGCACATCCCTGGCTGGTGCCAGAGCCATGAGCAGCATGTGCCAGAGTGCTGCAGCACTCAGGTTACTGATGTGCTCACAGCAGGAGTTTGTCTTCTGAGGTCTCCAACCTTTAGTTTGAGCTTCGCCTGGAATGTGGGAACCTTAAATAATTGATGCACCTACGTGCAAACCCGCTCTGTCTGAAAGCACGGCTGCTGCTGGTGGAGTTAAAGCCACTGAATGATTGCACCATGAATAGGACCTTGAAAAGGGGACAATGAACCCTGAAGGCAGAAGTGCCTACCCCTGTCTGTGAGGCATGAGAGCATGCACTGTGCTGGGACTAGGACCTGTTACTTCGGATGCCACAGGCTGGTAACGTGTCAGTGATCCGTGCCTGCTGAAGGGGCTCTAAATGTCGGTGGCACTTCCCTCATGGGGGTTGTGTGCAGGGTGGCATTTAAAGCCATCAGCAGATAGCTACCACAAAGGTTGTGCTGGGGAAGTGACATTAATTGCGCTAAAACTTGGGGAATCAGTCATTGTCTTGGTAGCGTGAATCAGAGCGAGCACTGGAGAACAACGCACCCGCCATCACCCGCCCCGGCTCGGCGTGCGGTTCCCGCGGTGAGGCACCGTGTGTGGCGTGGAGCTCGTGGTTGTTCACAGCCCCGGCGCTGCGCTGAGCTGGGCAGGAGGTGTTGGTGTGCACAGGTTGGTGCCCTGCCCCGCTGGTGGGTGCTGAGCAGCTCAAACCGCTCCTGAGCTGCCGCATCTCCACCAGCCCTTGCTCTGGATCCCTGCTGAGCAGGAAAAGCCCTGCGAGGCGCAGCGTGGGGAGCGCGGGGATCAGACCTTTGTTATCCCCAAAGTGGGAAAGCTGCTGATAGGGACAATAGAGCAGAGCCTCTGCCAGAGCCACCCCTCTCCTGCCAAACCCTCTCCCCCACCTTGGGCTGCTGCCATGCCGGGATCCCCAACCCACAGTCGGAGTCGGAGGAGGAGAAAATCCATCCCGGTGATCGGCTTTATACAGTGGGAGAGGAGCGGTGGCTTGATCCTCCCACTGGGATGCAGTGGGGATGGGGTAGTCCTGTTAGCACAGGAGCTTTGGGCAGGGAAACAGGATCAGGCTTTCATTCTCTTAATCTTTCAGCAGTAAGTATTTAGGAAGCGCTTATCTCTCAAAAAGCCTTATGATGGCTTTTGAGCTTAAAGAGCTATGAGACTGCTCAACTGCTCGCTGCTCTTTTTTCCAACCTAGATCAAAACATGAAGTTAAATTGCTGAATTCAGCCAAGAGAGCAGTTTTCCCTCTCTTTGCTGCTGCTGCAGTGCTGGTGTTCCCTTTCAACAGGAAAAGAGGTGATCTGGGGCCACCCTTGATGCTGTTGTTACTTTTACCAGGGTGTCAGAGTGGGCTATTGCTGCAAGGATGGATCCAGCCTGGAGATACCTTGGGAGCCTCATGTAGGCTTAAGTGAAACCAGGCTTAGTGAACCAGGAGCACCTGCAGAGCTGCTGGTGTTCCACTGAGGGGCTTTGCACCACAGAATCCTTTCTCCTGGGGTCAGTTTGTTTAGCTGGCCCTGCAGCCAGCTTGTAAAACCCAGCAACCTCCAAGCAGGCTGCTGGAGGCACCTGGTGATGCTTGTGGGAAGCTGAAGACTTCATCAGGCTGGTGCCTGGGGACCACAGACTGATGAGCAGCAACTGGATGCAGCTCTCCTAATGGGCTGTTGCAGATGACTTGTCTCGTAATGGGGGAAGCTGCTGTGGATGGAAGCATCCCGGTAGCTGCATCAGTCATCATCTTGCAGGAGGCAATAACATCTTACTCTGCTTTTGAAGACTCATCCACTTAAGCTACTGTAGCAGGCGGCAGCCCGGAGTCTGATGCTCTGTCATCATCCCTCTCTGTATTTAATGCTGCAGGAAGCAGAATTACTTCTTTCTGCTTTTCACCACTTGTTAAGTGGCCGCATCTTGTCATCACCCGTGAGATGAGTGGGTGAGATGAGCGTGGTGGGAGAGGCAGAGCTGTCCAGAGCTCCAGGATGTGGTTTCTGTAACTTCCCCTCACTGCTGAGGTGAGAGATTTGCTCGGGCTCTGTTTTGCTGGGGGCAGAGGACAGCCCTCACCTGAGCCAGGTACCAGCATGGTTTGTCTCCATGCTCTGCTAAAGTGATCAGAAAACCCAACAAATCAGCCCAAACCTCTCACCTGTGACTCTTCAGTTTAGATTAGCCCTCTTTGTAAAGCAGAAATAAATGCTGATATTCAGCAGCACTGCACGTAACTGATTCTCTTGTGGCTGGTGGGCAGTAGCTTTGGGAACACAAGGGATTGAGGTCTGCTTGGGATCAGGCAGCAGTGTGATGCTCATGGACGCTTGCAGGAGCATCTCTTGAGCTGCATCAGTCACTTGTCGCATGGCGAGAGCTGATCCAGGTTTGTCTGCAGGTCTCACATCATCTCACCACTGTCTCTTGTGCTCGTTTTGTGGAGTTTAATAGGTGAGGATGGGATTAAAATGGTTGGGGATGTAAACCACCTTGTGGTTTGCTGTAAAGACAACTCACGTAGCTTAAAAGCAGCTCAGAGTGCAATTAGGCTGCAGGAGTGATTTTCCATCTCCAAAGCTTTGTCTGTCATGGTCAAAAGAGATGCTGTGGTTGTGGGTTGTTAGTGCTGAATGTCACAATAAAGCTGGGCTTTTTGTTCCTTATGAATCAGTCCTGAGCTTTTGTTAAACACGAGGAATGAAAGCTGAGGCACCAAACTGCCTCCAATATCTCATCTTAGTTGTGTAGTTACTGAGGGTTTTTTTGACCTGTGTTGAGAACTGGGAGAATAAACTAATCCCATTCACTTCACATCTTTTATGGGGAAGAATGAAAACAATATTCAGGTGAAACAATCACCGAGGAAGCTAAACTGCTGTAATTTCATTAAACACTGCTTGTGATCAAGCTGTGAAATCAAGGTCACGATGGGTTTAGAACCTTGATTGAATCAGCAGCTCAACAATGAAGTTATGTTGGTTCAAACTCTTTATCAAATCATATTAGCTCTATGAACAATTGGATTTCTCCATCAACCTGAGACAAAGCAGGCTGTAATTCATCCTAAAGAGCAAAGCTGAAGGTGGTTGTTTGTGGTGAAAGGCTGTGCCTGACCCGGCCAAAAGGGTTTTGGCACGTCCATGCTGGTTGAGCAGCTGCATTGGTACCTCTGGGGGTACAAAGGGAGCTCCCTCTTCTTCCCAATCATGCACAACCTGGCTCATGGGTTGTGGACACTGAGCTCAGCTCCTGCCCAGGTTTGTCTTTGTCCACACCTATTCCTATGAGAATATTTTAAGCATTAAATACCACTGTGCCAAATAACTTGGGGGGTTTACAGGCTTTTGTAATTGAAACCTCATTTGAGATTCCCATCAGGAGAAATAATTTTAGGTAGAGGTCAAGCAGCTCTAACTGATAAGGAGTTTGCACAAACCAGGTTATGAGGGCTTATGTGAAAGTCAAATAGGGAAGAACTATGTAAAAGCTTGGTGGCTCCAGGTAACTCTGAGTGAGGATGTGTGTCCAAACCCAGCAAATGAAGTCAGGGGTGCAGGGAGGGGAAGTCTTAAACTTATCTGGACTGAAATGCCTCAAATGCCTCTTCTGGAAGCTGGTCTGTGTGTTCCTGTGCCGGTCAAGGCCATGTCTGAGGAGTATTTTGGTACCCAGCCTTGTGCACCACTGAGCAGGGTGTCCCTGTATTGAGGAACAGCTTAAGCAGCTGATCCTGAAACCCCCACACAGCCGGCTGGGAGAGCGCTTGCCTGCTGTTTTGCTCTGTTTTATGTAATATCACATGTGTGCGTGGATGGCATTTTGCAGGAACAGTGCAGGAAGACTCAGGCTGATGCCCTGATGAGCAGATGTGTGAGACAGGCAGCGTAACAAGGGGAGACAGTCCTCCCCAGGGGAGCAAAGGCAGGCTGGCATCCTTGGAGCAGGGCAGCGCTCCCTGGGAGCTGCTCTGAGTCTGGTTGCACCTTTGATACCCATCAGTGCAGCAGCATCCGCAACATCCTGAGGAGGGGCTTGGCTGCAGGGTGATGGAGCTGGGGCAGTCTAGGCTGTGGGTACCACAGTACTGGCACTGAAGGACCTTCCCTGTCTGGAGATGTTGGTTGGGTCTGGTGCTTTATTTTGCCTTACTACTATTGCAGTTTGGTATCTTTCCCAGCTGTGCTCTGTTGAGAAGAACCACTGATATCCCAGGGCTTGAATCCATCACTGGATATCTCTGTGTCCTGCTAAACAAACTGACCAACTTCCCTCTCCATCTGTAACACACTTGGGTGATGATGGAGGCTGGACGGAGCAAGGAGGGAATGGCATCTCCCCTGAGGCTGGGTCCACCAGCTTCCATGCAAGGAGTGAATTCTGGGAATAAGGAAAAGCTGCATCCTTCCCCAGGAGCCACTGGAGCTGAGGATCCCCACGCTTTGTGTCTTCCTCACTTTGGCTGTGTGCTGTGATAGAGTTTCAGCTGTTTTTCCTTGAGAGACTACTCATCAGCTTAGATGCTCTCCCTCTGTTAATCAGCCTAACTTCTTTCTTTTTTTATCCCAGGACTTTCCAGTTATTCTCCCTTGTAGTTCCTTAAATAAATCCTCCCTTCTCTTGGTGTTTACTCCTTCCAGCTATTCCAGCCTGCCACAATGGTCCAGCACAGCCCACAGTCCTCTCCCTTCCCCCTTTTCCTTTGTCCCTCCACGGGACCAGAGCTGTGTTTGGGGCTGCTACAGAGGCGCAGTCGCCTTCCTGCTCTGCGTCTCCCACCGTGTGATCCTGCCTTTCTGGTCTCAAAACTCACTGCTTTGCTGGCTGGTGACCCCTGGAAGGTGCCTTTGCTGCCTGCTGCTGTTTCCGTCTTGTCTCTGTGGCTGGTCCTTCACTCAGCTTGTATTACTGGCTATGACAGAGGCATCTCATGGTTGGTAAATACATGTAAGGATGATTTCCACAGTTGTGTTCATGGTGATTGGCAGTGCCCTTGGCTCCTGTTCCTGACTCGTTTGCGCATTCCTGGTTTGGATAGAACAGTTTGAACTAATTTTTTTCCAGTAGGAAGAGTCATTAGTGAAAGCTTGACTTATGCTCAGGGATGATGTTGCCGTTTCACCTGCACTAACTGCACCGATTGCCACATGCACTTGAAAAGAACCCGGGTCTTGACATTTCTCAGTTATTTTTCCGATGCTCACACACCTTAAGCTGTCAGCTTTGGAGTGGCGGTGAGAGGATGTCAGTATAAGCAGCAGGGCCATTGTGTGCCCTGGCTTTTCTGTGCTGGGGGTGACAGCTGCTGCTTGGGCTGGGGACTTTCCTCTTTCATGTTTCCTTGTCCCTAATATACTGTCTGACCCGTTAGGTAACTTGATCTGGTTTCAGCACAGACATTGCCTGGCTATGGGGGCATTCAGCATGGCCAAGCTTTACTCCAGCATCGCTCATCACCGCAGCCATCAGCGCATCCCTGGCTGAGCCACCACCACTGGTGCTCCCTGAGTGCCGGGACCAGGCTCCTGCCTTGGAATTGCAGCTTCCCTGGGCCAGGCAGGCTCCATCGCTCTGCCTGCAGCAGATCCTGAGCTGCGGCAGCATCTTAAACCAAGCCCCTTGCCCGGCGCTGCCGCACACTGACATTGCTAATTAGGTCAGCGGCTCCCGGTGCACTGGAAGTGCTGTGTTCGGGGGGGCACGGGGGAGTTATTTGAGGTTTCTCCAGCCTAGAAACCCAGAAAAAGCTTTCTGGAGCTGTTGGGTGGCTCTGGCACGTGCTCTGGCTTCTGACATGGCCGTGACCACTGTGAGCACAGCCCTGGCTGGCTCCTGCCCCTCAGGCGCCCAGGTCACAAATGGGGTTTAATTTCCTCCTTTAAACTGGGGTGGGTTTTTTAGATGAAACTGAAAATCTGCATTTGAAGTTAGCTGTTAGACAGCCTAAACCACGGTCTGAATTTAAAGGCAGTACTTGAGCACTGCTTGTTGGTGAGGTCTTGGAGAAGATGCTGCTTGAGCCATAGAGCCTGAAGACACCAGCAAAGAGGCACTTTCCTTACACTGCTTGTCAGGTTGTGCCAAGCTGAGAAATGTGAGATTTTGGGGGTTCAAAATGCAGGATGGATCCAGATCCCTGCCATACCAGGGGGAAAGGAGACCTGAGCAGCAGCAGTGAGCCCAATGGGCACCAGGCTGCAGGTAAAGCACTGCTTGCTGGTTAAAGGCAGTGCTTCTCCTTAGCATAGTGAGATCTTACACCGTGCTCTGCATGTTGCACTTTTTTCCTGTGCATCTGGCGTATTTAGCCAGGTTTTTATTTAAATTGCCTTTCTGTGCATTATTTGAAAGCCCATTGTCATTTTGAGCAGATCCAAAATGAAAGCTGTCTCGTGAACGAGAAGTGTGGCTCGCCATTTTGTAATGTAATAGCGTGTAAACCAGGCTTGAATAAATCAATGGCACATCAAGCATATTTCCATAAAGTATATAAAGTGCTGAGAATACTAAGTTTAGAGCACAGGCTCTCTGCTTGCAGTCGACATGTTCTAACTGGCTGCAGCCATTAAGACAAGCTTTTCTGTAGTGAAATAATTAAAAGTATACTTGCAAAACAAGGTTGAAATTAGGGATGTAAATAAGGCTTTAATTTGCAAATGTAAATCACGATTAAAAACTTAACATTGCTAAGATGAAGAAGAATTTCTCCTGTGTTGCAGTGTATGATGTGCTCAGGACAAGAGCTGAGCCTTGCCCACCCACTGTACCTGGGCCATTGCTGCTCAGGGGGTTGTTATCCTGAATCATGGTGAGATGGTCCTTGTGCTACTGAGCTCAATTAGCTGGAGGTGGACTCATTTCACTCCTCACCTTCTCGTTCTTGATGGCCCACTTAAGAAATTAAGCAAGATGAGTTTAGGGTGTCCAGGTCCACACTGCTCCAGCGTTGCTATTGCAGGTGCTGTCAGGGTTGTGCTTTCTTTCCAGAAACTGGGCTCTGCAGGAGAGGGAGCATCATCCCACCACTTCCCTCTGGAGAAAAGGGAAGGGGACTTCTTCAGGAACTGCCTGAAGTGCAGGCATGTGGGGACAGTGGAGTTCAGTCCATGCCAAGCATACAGAACTGCGATGGAGGGGTTGGGGCACTGGACCCTGGGGGAGCTGCAGCTCTCTGGGCTGGAGCTGGAGCATCCTTCTCTCCTGGCTCCCATCACCAGTGCTGACGCCTCTGGGCTCTGTCCTTGTACTATTCCCGGGGCTAATAATACTCGGGAGGAGGCGGTGTGCTGGGTCCTGAGCCCACTCCAGGGAATGATGCTTTCCCTGCTCGCATCCTCCCACAGCCGCCTGCTCCCACCCGCCAGCATGTGCCCGGGGCTGCTGCTGCCTCTTCCCTGCACCATGCTGGCCCCAGTGCCTCTGTGCCTGCTGCCTTTCCCGGTGCCCTCCCCTCTGTCCCTGCCAGTCCCCATCCAGCTGAGCTCTCCCTGTGGCTTCGCTTGGGAGTGATGCAAATACCTCCATTATTTTTGCTCCTGCACCCAGTACCGTCAGCTCAGTCACCTTCATTTATTTCTGTTCCTAAATGCAGGTGTTTGAGCTGGATTTTTTCATTTTGGGAAAAAAAATACTCCTTGAAACAGGAGTTTTTACCCATTTCTCAGTTACCACCTTTTCCCCACCCATCTTGATGAATGTGGGGAGACACAAAACCCACTGGGTGCAGCACAACTTCTACTTGGGATTTGCACTTGGGAGGATGCTCTGAGCAGGGTTGGAGCAGCGGAAGGTCCAGCTCTGAACTAAAGCCCCCTTTGAAGTCTGGGATGTCACTTAATCTCACTGCTTTGGTTGAGGTTTGTTCCAGTTTATGTGCCTGCTAATAAATATTGTAACATGCTAAAAGTAACTGTTAAACATGAAGGGAGAGCTAAAGCTGCTTTGGACCCTGAATTTCCAGTTAATTCGTTTCTTGGAGAAACTCAGACTTCCTGAAACAGGTTTAGCACTGCCTGGGCTGTGTGGTTGGTTGTGGCTTCTCACTGTGGTGCTGCTGTTCTGGGGGAGAGCCGGTGGCAAGGAGTGTTGGAGGGTAGGACAGCGATGAGTGAGGGAGATGCTCCTCTTAAAGACTCAGTGGCTGCTCTCACAGTGCCACAAGGCTGGAAGCTCCTTGCCCAGGAGCTGGGTGCATCCCACGAGAATTGAGGGAGGAGAGAGTGGCTGGTTCAGGGAACTGGGGACATTTCGTGCCCTCTGTGCTCAGGGATGCTGATGGTGGGGCCGAGCAGTAGCATTGCAGCTCCAGGCATTGCTCTGAAGCCCTCCCATGCGCCACTTTTGCATCACATGGGTCAGCCTGTGTGGCTGAGTTATCCCAGCCCCATGTGCTGCCTCCATACGGAGCTGGCAGAGCCTCTGTGGCACAGGCGTGCTGGCACAAGTCATGTCAGTGGTGCCAGAGCCTGTGCCAGCAGAGGAGCCTCCCGCTGTTGCAAGCGCTGGCAGGGGCCCGGTGTCCGCGCAGCCCCGGGGTGCAGCGTCAAGGCTCGGCTGCTCCGGTGGCCCTGTGCTGCTTGTGACCGGGCACGGAGGTGCTGTGCCAGCACGCAGCCCTGCCCTGGCACTGTCCTGGTGTCCCCAGCACCGCCCACCGTGTGGCTGAGTGGTCGCAGTCAGTTCAGTGTTGGTGATGGCTGCGGGTTGGAGGGGTTCAGTGCTGTCCCTCTGCGGTGCCCGGCTCTCAGCAGCGCGGTCCTGCCCATCCTCACAGGCACCGATGGGCAGAGAGCAGCGGCTCTGAGCAGACACCAGCAGCAGAGGAGGCGCTGGGGGTGTTCATCCTGCGCTGGGTGTCGCGGTGCTTTGTGCCCTGCGGGGATGAGCGCGGGGCTCTGGGCTCCGTTGCCAGCCCGGGTGATCCGGGCACCCCCGCCAGCGCCTGGGCACGGCTCCGGGGCCCGTTTGGTGAGCAGGCGGCTGCTCCCGGTACAGCTCGTCCCGGCTCCCGCGCGGCTCCCAGCCCACGTGCTGAGTCAGCGCCTCTGCGTGGGGGGTTCTGGTGAGTAAGGGCGGGTTGGAGGCACACGTGTGCGTGTCCTGTGCGGGGGGGTCCTGCGAGCACCCTGCGAGCACCCTGCGAGCACCCTGCCTGCTGCGCTGCTCACCCCTCTCCAGGGGATGCTGCTGCACTGGCACCGGTTCCGGCCCGTGGAAAGGGGCTGGAGCCGGATGAGCTTTAAAGTCCTTCCCAACCCCAACCATTCTGTGATCCCCTGCCCTGCCCACGGAGAGGAAAACTACCGAAATAATGAAGGCAGCCACCTCTCTGCTCCTCTTTCTGTTCTAGTACATCGAAGCCATCAGCAACAAGCAAGGTGAGCTGGAAAACTACGTCTCTGATGGCTATAAGACGGCTCTCACGGAAGAGAGGAGACGGTTCTGCTTCCTGGTGGAGAAACAGTGTGCAGTAGCCAAGAGTGCAATCACCTACCATGCAAAGGTGAGTCAGTCCCACTGGAGATTCCAGTCTGGTGCCGTGCTCCTCCAGCTGCAGGGCTGCAGGTCCCGGGTGGATGCTCCTGTTGCCTATAGAACAGGCTGATATCCTGAAAGCTGCAGCTGGTACAGAGGGAAAGGAATACATCAGTGGGTGACCCACAGACAGGATGCCCTGGGAGACACATGTGTTCTGGACTGGGAGATGCAGCACTGCACCCTCCTCAGAACAAGGGGGCATGTCTCCCATGGCTGCTGCCCTGCATCTCAAAAGCAGCTTCTGGCTGCAGGAGGTAGATGAGACTGACACTGATTTGCTCGAGTGGTGATGGTGGGTCCCGGCAGTGTACTGTGCCATTTGGCTCACCCCAACAGTCCAGTCCCTCTATGGCACAACTTCACCTATGCAGGAGAACCTGTGGTAGGTGAATGGGGCTGAGTTCACCCATCCTGCACATTGTGGTCACTGAGGTGTGAGGGCTTTGTCCTGGCAAAGGCCAGTCAGGTTTCTCCTGCATCAGCTAGTTGTCCCAAAGAGGTTGGAACTAAAAACGATCTTTAAGGTCCCTTCAAAACTAAACCATTCTGTGATTCTATGACCTGTAAAAGCAGAAGAAATGTAAAGCAGCACCATTCCTGCTTGGAGTCAGGCACTGCTGCCTGCCTGCTCAGCCTGCACCTTACCCCCTGGCCTTAGCAAGGTGGGGATTGAACCAGAGATTAAACTGCTCCAAACCCCCTGCTGCCCGTTCCTGGCATCCCACATCTCCTGAGCCATGGACTGGAGCTGCTGCCACCCAGCCCGGGGAGCAGTGGCTCCCTGCACTGATCCAGAGCAGAATCCGTGCGGATGAGGGTTGGGAACGCCAGCGCTGCTCCTGCAGCCTCATGCTCCCGTTGTTCTGGTTGCTCCCCACCGCCACCCCCCGTTGCTCACAGCATCCATCTGTCACCACCGCGCTTGGCACCACGGAGCAGGAGTTTGGATTAGTCAGCGCACTCCTCGCGCTGCGCTGCGGGCTGGATGCATGCTTGGCATATGTGAACTCCTCCTGTGGAGCAGAGGGGGAAACGTCCCCCCTGGGAGTGGGGGGATCAGCAGGCACGAGGGTGCCGGCACCCGCAGCGTGGCTGCAGCACAGTGAACCCCACAACTCCCTGCAGCAGCAGCAGCAGCAGCACGTGGAGGGCGATGGTGCAGGGGGGACGTTGCGGGTGGCTCACCCAGAGCACGGTGGGTGTTTGTGCGAGGTGGGCGCCTGGCCCTGCTCCAGCCTGGCACCCGCTCCACTGCTGCGGCTCTGGGGGTGCTCAGAGGCTGGGTGATGGGGCTGAGCCTCCCTGGGGCCAGTGCGGAAACATTCCGGGACCTTCAAATTGATGTTTTAACCCGTGGGGACCAAGTTGTCCCCCAGTGAGACCAGTTGAGAGGTCAGTCAGAGGTGTCAGGTCACCCTCTGCTCCAGGGACAGGGAACAGGGGCTCAGCTGCAGGGTGTCAGAGCTGAACAGCCCTAAATGAGAAGCTCATTCCCTGGGATATGGGTGACAGCACAGAGCACAGGCTGAGCCCTGTCGGGCCTTCAGGCAGGTTTATGTCCCTGCTTGGTCTATTGATGCTGTTCCACAAGGAGCCCAGTGGCTGAGAGCTGCCCAATGTGGGATGCATCAGAATAAGCTGGGGAGATAACTTACCTTTTCCTTCCCTCCTTTCCATTTTTCATGCCGTCTTCCTGGCTCAGCTGCTGGCAGAGCCTGGAAGTGGTAAGTCCCTGTTGTTATCACACCCATGCCATGTACAGAGGAGCCCATCAGTCTCGTGGCCAGGATCAGGCCAGCTCCTGTACCCTCACACCTCATTTCTCTATTGCAGGGGAAGGAGATGCTGACACAGAAGCTGCCACTGTGGCAGCAGTCCTGCTCGGATCCCAACAAGATCCCGGACCGCGCTATCCAACTGATGCAGCAGATGGCTGCCAGCAGCAATGGCACCATTATGCCCAGCCCTCTGTCTACATCCAAATCCAACCTCATCATCTCTGACCCCATCCCTGGTGCCAAACCTCTCCCTGTCCCCCCGGAGCTGGCACCTTTTGTAGGAGTAAGTATCTCCGTGGTGGAAGCTGTGCTGCCCTTCTGAGCAAAGCTGGAGGGACGAGCCCGGGCCAGTGTCACCGTTGTCCTCAGCAAGTTGCCTCTTGATGGACTGCCATTGACGTGCAGGGATGGGCAGCTCCATGCATGTGCTGCCTTGGGATGTGGGAAGGAGCTTGGCATGGGAATGGGCAGCCTGTCCCCATCCCATCCTGCTTCCAGAGGGGCAGGGGCTGCAGAGGCTCTTGGGGGGGAACTGGGGAAGCCATGAGCTGAACTCACCTGGTCACAGTGGTCCCAGAGCTGTGGGGCTGAACCGAGATACCCCAGTAACCACTGGGAGTGACCCACGGCAGGAAAAGGGTCCCCCCAATGCAGAGGCGTGAGCTGAGCCCAGGAGGGGTTTATCAGGTGCAGGTCAGCTTGGGGCAGTCAAACACTACAGAGGTGACCCCACTGCTCCTCCAGAGCAGTTTGTCCCAGGTGGGAGCTCAATGCACCAGCCTGAAGCTCTGGTTGCTGCAAGCCACCTCCCCTGGAGCTGTGTCCCACTGCGGGAGCTGCGGTGGGATGCCCTAATGAAGCCATTCCCCATCTTCCCCCCCTCCTCTCCTCTCTCCGTAGCGCATGTCGGCGCAGGAGGCCCTGCCGGTGATGAACGGAGTCTCAGGCCCAGACAGTGACGGGTACAACCACTGGTCTGAGATGAAGCCAGCACAGCCCAAATCTTTATCTCCTCCCCAGCCTCAGAAGCAGCTGAGTGACTCTTACTCCAACACACTACCAGTTCGCAAAAACGTGGCACCGAAAAACAGCTACGCCTCAGGTGAGGCTCCATCCGTGCTCCATGAGGATGCTGCTGGTGCTGGGACAGAGACCGGCAGCATCCTCCGGCATAGCGCTGCTTGTGCCTCTGGAGCTGGGGGTTAGGAAATGAGCAGAGCTGGATTCTACTGTGGGTTTTCCAGGAGGAAAACCTTGAGGAATATTGCGCAGGGAGCAACCATGGCTGGTGGATGATGCCAAGAGCAGTGGCTTGATCCTGCCTGGGATGAGGGTGGGAAAGTGAAGGTTATAGTGGCACAGGGTTAGGGACCTGTCTTGGCAGAGTTGTCCTGCCACTGGTCCCACTGGGCTGTGCCTGGGTGTGGCCAAGGGGTGAAGGACTTCGAGGTGCTCAGTGGTCTCTGTCTCCCACCAGCTGAAAACAAGACACTGCCACGGTCCAGCTCCATGGCCGCAGGGCTCGAGAGGAACGGCAGGACGAGGGTGCAGGCCATTTTCTCTCACGCTGCCGGAGATAACAGCACCCTCCTGAGCTTCAAGGAGGGTGACCTCATCACACTGCTGGTGCCCGAGGCGCGGGACGGCTGGCACTATGGGGAGAGCGAGAAAACAAAGCTGTGAGTGCCAGGGCTGTCCTTGGGAACCACCGCACCCTGGGTACAGCCTCTGCTGGCTCCTCTGTGTGTAAATGTGGGTTCGGTTTCATCTCTGCCTTTGCTTTCCAGGAGGGGCTGGTTTCCTTTCTCCTACACACGGGTCCTTGACAACGATGGCAGCGAACGGGTCCACACAAGGTAAGAGCATTGTGCTGGGTGGGTGGCTGCATCGCTCCCAGGGCAGAACTGTGGGCTTGGGATGGAGATGAGTGCATTTCTTATAAGGGCAGGTAGTGATAGAACAAAGGGGAATGGCTTTAACCTGCCAGAGGGGAGACTGAGCTGAGCTCTTAGGCAGAAGCTCTTCCCTGTGAGGGTGCT
>JBCJKH010036295.1:0-14574 GCA_039877255.1 Loriculus beryllinus
AAGTTCAGGACAAGAATAAGAACTAAAGTGACTTCTTTTCACCATAAATGTTAGCCATATCCTTTGCACTGTCTATTAAAAAAAAATACTTGAAACAAATCCTAAAAACCTATAAACTTCTTCAAAATTTGATGTTAAAATCTGATCTGGTTTTAGAGTATTTTTGTTCTGTTGTGCAGCTGTTGCCTTTTTCATCTAGTATAAGGGAAAAGCATTTCATCATTTGACAAGTTTGAATAGAAAAAAGTGGGTAACCACTCTCTCAAGACTGGAGCCGGTACCAAAGACTTTTAAGAACTGAACAGAATTAAAATAACCTACTTATTTCAACCAAGCTGTTTTCCTGCAGTTGCAGGTATCATCCAGATCTTGGAGAGAGGTCCTACGTTTAATCAGGGACTCAAATGATTGAGATGAAATAGATCTTTTCATTGATTAGGTAACAAAATAGTAGACAGAAGGTAGATCAGGAAAGGGTGCGTTTTTTTTCCTCCCTCTCTCTGGCTTAATACACATGAACAAAAGGATGTTCTTTGAAAGTGAAAGGTAAGAGTATCAAATACATAAATGCATGTTTTGTTGATGTCAACAATTGGGAATCTACTTAACAAATGCCTCTGGACTTTCTGCTATATATTGTTGTTAGCAGAACTTTATTCTTCAGGATTTAAGACTTACGGACTCATGTTATTGCATGAGCACCAGTCAGTGCTCTAGATTTCTAGATTTCCTGGGCACCCTTAATGCAGTAGCCATGTACTGAAGGTAGCATCACAGTCCATGTACACAAGGCACACAAATTTACAAGATCATCTTTTGAGCTGGGGTTTTTTTCATTAAAGGCTTATAGTAAATCTGTTTGGGCAGATTGTTATGGATCATTTGGTACAACAGCATGCAGGAGGCAAGCAAAAAATTACAACACAAAGGCTGACATCTGTTGCTGCTGCAGAAGTCTTGGCCCTATAATACCAAATTTACCCACTCAAAATTACCATTTTAGATAAACAGCATCTCCTATTTTTCCCTGCCCTGCTTCACAGAAATAGCTGAATACTTTAGCTAAAGTCTTAGCTGGCAGGGGAGAAGGGAGAAGGCTTTTGTAAATAAATATGGGAAATTTGAACCCAAATACCTGTAGTTTGGCATATTATGTTTTGAATTCTCCACAATTTAAAATAACAGGCAACTTTCATAATGAGAAATAGTGGTCTTTCTGCCACTAACGTAATCAGGTTAATTGAAGTTCAAGCGAATATAGTAGGTTTCTGTAGTATTAAGCAGTCTCTTTCATTTCATTCAGGTGCTGCTTATTCACATGCTGAAAACAACATCAGAAAGTTGGTGGACCTTTGTGAGCTGCCTTTTTTGCCTACACCAATGGCAAAAGGAGTAGTTCCTGATAACCATCCAAATTGTGTAGCTGCAGCAAGATCAATGTAAATATAAAGCAAGGCTTCTAATCCTAACATCTAAGAATCAACTAGGAATTGTGGTGGTCTACAGATGCCAGGGAAGACAAAGTGCATGCAACAGATTATTCAGCCACACTTTGTACCTCGTTTTAAAGCACTGAAGATCTTGCTTGGAAAGAGACAACAGATTTAGGTGGATCGCTTTTGACAATGCTCTAAGAGTGCTGGCCAGGAAGATACTTTATCTGATAGCTAATATTCTGTAACTGTGAAATCTATGACAAGTAGATTTATCAACGTTATTAGTATGTATTTCATAACATAAAATGAAACTGGCAAACAGTTATGTCAGACATTTAACTTCGTGCACTACCAGCTTTTTATTTTAAAATCATGAACAAGAGCTTAAGATGCACGCATTGCAGTTGAAGTTTTGCTGTCTGCTGTCTCTGCACAGTGTTTGCAATGCATCATGACTAAATTCCACATTATTTTAAAAGAAGTATGAGGTATTTCAAATTACACTGAAGGACTGTGTTTAAAGTCATTTGTAAGAGGTGGGACTTTTTTGTCTTTTGGCAAAATTAATGTGAATGGACTGTAAGAACCCTATTAGGTATGAATATGCACAATCAGCTTACAGATGGAGCATTTAAATACTTCGACGTTACAATATTTCTGTTGTTGAGCATCTTAGTTTTATCGCTGTTAAGCTTGTTATTAAGAAAAATGGAGAATAAAAGAACATACCGAATGTTGTATGCCCAGCTGAAAGGCAAATTAACAGGAGTCCAGGATGAAAAGACAATAATCTTAATTTTGGTATCCCCTGTTGCCAGTGTCAGAGTAGTAAGTCTTTTGCTTTAACCTCAGCATAGTTATAGCATCTTGTAAATCTTCTACTGTAACAATTCCTTTCCCAAACATGGCGTGTCAGGAAAATCAAAGAATCATAGAATGGTTTGGGTTGGAAGGGGCCTTAAAGATCATCTAGTTCAGCACCATGCCATGGGCTGGGACACCTTCCACTAGACCCATGTAACCTGGCCTTGAGCACTGCCAGGGATGGGGCAGCCACAGCTTCTCTGAGTTATAAACTCAAGAATGGCTCGATGACTGGCTATGTAAAAGGATGCAGGTTTTGGGGGCTAAGCAAGCAACTTAGAGAGAGGAAAGATTAGGGTGGTTAGGTTTACTTCTAATTTTGCAAACATTATTAAATTTAATGCTAATTCTTCCTTACCTATTTCTCTTCTTTCCCTTTATTTAGGGCATTACAGCATGCTGATGTAATCATCTTGCTTGGTGCAAGATTGAATTGGATTTTGCATTTTGGTCTACCACCAAGGTTTCAGAAAGATGTAAAGGTTATTCAGGTGAGCAGGAAAATGATTGTCACATGCAGAAAGTCCTCCTCTTCCTGCATTGCCTAGAGCAATTGCTGTAAATTATTTTGGTAGGGCGTTACTTGCCACATGAAGTACACTATGGACAGTGAGAGCAGTGCACCATAGTTACAGTAGTTGTCCAGAAATACTTCTAATTTCTTTCATTATTTCTTTTACTTTCCTGTCTTTTTCTAAAAGTGGCTACAGCGTTGTTCCAGCTACCAAGGACTTGGTGCTGCTCTAATGAAGAGAGCAAACGTTTCCATGAAGCTGGCTAATACAGGGTTACACTCATGATATTTGTGTGATTTTTTGGAACACTGGAATTCCTGTGATTGAAAGCAAATTGTGTTGAAAGTGTGACATCTTTCAAACTGTTAGATTTCTCTCCAAGGCAGATTTTCTGAAATAGGATTACTTTCAGATCCAGAGTCAGTCATTATAAGAGTTAAGTCACTCAGAAATGTTAATACGAGGAAGAAAGGCTATTTAACTAATTAATGTATTTGGCAATCTGCCAGCTTTTGGAAAGACAGGTCCTTAAATTGTTTATGTCCTCGAAATCTCCTCCCTTAGAGTCTGTGATCAAAGAATAGTAGTTGATTCAGTGTGATAACTGGCCTGCCTTCATTCATCTGGAACAT
The DNA here is from genome assembly GCA_039877255.1 of Loriculus beryllinus. NCBI lineage: Eukaryota > Metazoa > Chordata > Aves > Psittaciformes > Psittacidae > Loriculus > Loriculus beryllinus. The sequence continues at coordinate 3,448 of JBCJKH010036295.1, forward strand.
AATCTCAGGTTCCAAACTTTGCATCTTTTCCAGAGGAGTAGCATAATTTTTGTAAGCTAGAGTTCCTTTTGATTTATGAAATAATACATTTTTTATGTTTCCTTCTTCTAAAGAAGGCAAAGAAAACTTTTAATATTATTTCACCACACTTAAAGTGTATCTTTTCACTGTTGAGGGTTAATATTGAAATACTGGTTCAGTTCATAGCCTGTGTGACCTGATCATAAGTTAGTATTCCATGTAACCTAAGAGGTCTGCTACATCACTGATAAGGAAAATGGGAAAGTTGCGTCAGTTGTCACAATTTACATTTTAGTTTCTTCATACTGTCCAAATTCTTATTGCCAGGTAGCACACACAGACTTAGTAAGAAAATTACTACTGTCTATAGCCTTTAAGGGTATACGTAAGTCTTGAGTTGTAGTTTCCATGTAATTATTAGAATGTCAACTAGAAGGTGGTGGTGATTTTAGTGATATAGTTCTAAATTGTCAGCAAGAGCTTGTAAGAAGCAAGTAGTTAATTTTAAGTCAATTATATATATATATATATGTACACATATATCTAAACTTTTATTAAAATTGATATGTACCAAAGGATTTTCCTTTAAATAAAGGGTTTGCTATGTCATGTCAATGAAAGACAGAGGGTTTATCTGTACAGACAAAAGGAGTGTGAAGACATTGTTAGACCATGTTTTTCACTGTAACTGAAAAAAAAAAATCTCATTTATGTACTTAAGTTAATGGTAGCCTTTCTTTTTGAAATACAGATTGATATTTGTTCAGAAGAGCTGGGGAATAATGTGAGACCAGCTGTGACTTTATTAGGTGACATAAATGCCGTGACTGGACAGGTAACGTAGTATAAGGTGTCGTCCTGTTTTGAACTCAATCTCTCCTGATTTATATAAAGTTACTAGAGAAAAAAGAAAAAAACTGTTCAGGGAAAACCATTTTTCAGGCAACATACTTAATGTTAAAAGGTTCTGATTAGTGTTACTGTGATTGTGCTGGGATCTCTCTTGGTAATGTTATTCTTGATGCTGGTGATGGTTTGTTGTTTTTGAAACGTTTTGAAGAAATCTCTCCAACATTTCAATGTTGTTCCAGCTGTTGGAAGAATTCAGCAAAAGATCATTGAAATACCCTTCTAATTCAGAGTGGTGGAAGAGACTACGAGAGAAAATGTTGAACAATGAGGAAAGATCAAAGGTAATGTTAAAGAAAAGAGGTTTCTTTCCTTAGCAGGTGCCAATGCGTAGTCGGTTTTGTCACTGATTTATGTCCAAACTTCTCAATTACTTCTGGCAATCATGTCACCCGGGCTTTGAAACTTTATGCCATTCTGGTACAGGCTTACTCTTGTCAGGCTTATGAGCTGTAAGTTAAGTCTTAATACATAACTGTAAGTTAAGTATTCTAGGGGTTTTTTATAAATTCAAACTGTGTGGAAGCCACTGAACTTTGGGGCTGGGTTTTTGAAAGCAGTAGCAGAAGGCCATAGCCAGAGCTGTTATATTATGGGCAGTGACTTCTAAGCAATGGACAGGTATTCCAGGTACCTCCAAGTATTCCAGGTGGAAGCTAGCTTACATGAGGATACATTCTTAATTTTCTTCTGTAATTGTGCTGGGTAGCAAAGTTGGTGGGAGTATAATTTGTATTAAAAGCAAGTAGCTATTCAGGCCAAAAGACCACAGATGCCGGGCATATGCCTAACTTCGTGCAGACTCATATTCTGCAAGTTCAGATGCATGTTTCTGAGATTGGGATCTAAAATTCTAGCAGATCACTCCTTTGAACTACTTCCCAGCACACAGGTGACAGCTCTGCCTTTAGGGTTAAACTGAGTTTTAGTAGCTTCCTGTTAATGATAGGGCATCCAGAGTTGTGGAGCTGAGTGAGCCTCTGATAAATACATTGTCATCAGGATAGGAACAGAAGGAGTGATCTTGATATAGTACATGGAAAACCAAATACTCTAGCCTTACCTAGCAGGATGCAGTTTTATTTCCATCGTTGCTATTTACATCTCAGTTCTGCACTGTAAAGTCTATCCATAGGAGTTACTAATATCTCTTATATTTTTAAGGGATTAGTGTTACAGAAATCTCTGCCTATGAATTATTACACAGTCTTCCACCACATCAGAGAACTGATACCCAAGGACTGCATCTTAGTAAGTGAGGGAGCAAACACCATGGACATTGGACGAACTATGCTTCCAAATTACTATCCCCGTCAAAGGTGCGGTATCTTCTTTGTTGTTCTGGCAACAGGATGGATGGATGTATAAATGTTGACTTTTAGGTGAGGAGTATGATGGTCCAGATTTTTATCTTTTTTAATAGTCCTTTTTAAGGGTTTGAAATGGAGGATTGAGGGGGGGAGAATCTAGTATGTTGGAAGAGGGGTTAAGGGAAGTTTTCCACTCATTTTCTGATGTCCTGTCATAGATTTTAATAATTTTCTGTGACTTTTCTATGTGCTCTGCAACAGATAGTTCATCACTCTTGTGGAAAGTGAGTGAAGAGCATCATGTTAAATTCCCTGATCTAGATATTTACTTCTGTGCTCAGAGTATGGTAAATTTTGATTTAAAATAAAAGCAGTTGTTGGGTTCTCAAATTGAAAAGAATTCATACAGAAGTTTTCTTTGAAACACACTTGAAAACAGAGAAAATTTAAGAAGAATCAACTAATTTTGAAAATTGGATTGTATATTCAACACATATATTGAACACATTTTCATGTCAACCTGCATACCTAAAATATGGGCACTCAAATTTATAAGTGTTGGTATGTCATTGTGTCTAATCTAGTTTTAACGTAAGATGGAATTAAATGCCATTTCTTGAATGGTGAAAGGTGAGCTCTGTCTGGTGCGGTGAAATTGCTAGTCTGACTGTGAAGTTTGTGCCTTCTTGTGAAAGTAGCCTAAAGGCCTAAATGAACCTAAATACTTTGTGAACAGGAAAGCAACCAGCCAGCCAAAAAAACCCCCTATGCTTCCAGTAAAGCTGGGGGAAGAGTTTACATTCCCCCCACCCCTTATTTAAAATAAAGGCACAGTAATGTTAATGGTTGTCTTTTTAGGTTGCATTGCACATATCTGAAAGCGAATTTGTAAAGTTAACCCCAGAATAATCTAGTTCCTTACATACTTTTGTATCCATTAAGTGCTTCTGACTGAAATGATCTAACTTAATTGCAGCTTTAAATTTGATCTCAGAAGTTGAACAGAAGACTAAAATTAGAACAGCAGTATTTAACCAATTGCTTCGAGGAATTAAATGTGGAAAGATTTCATGTAGTCTGCCTATCTCTACAGTAATTGAATGTTTTTTGAAATATTGTTACTATGGAAGCTAAAAGCATGCAAGAATAGTTCATTACTGTAGTACAGCTGGTGTATGAGAGCTCTTAATTTTGAGTTTCAGTATGTTTATATCCCTTAAAATATTTGCAGTCTTATAAAATATTTGACTGAATATAATAAGCTATACATCTGGTATCTCTTTATACCAATTGTTTATGAAGCAGTATTTCAATACTATATGGAAGATAATTAGAAGACAGGTTGCTATAGATTAACTTAAAAGCTTGAGCAGAAATGAGGGAATAGCAATTCTGTATTGTCTTCCTTAGGCTTGATGCAGGTACTTTTGGAACAATGGGAGTTGGACTGGGTTTTGCTATAGCAGCTGCAATGGTAGCTAAAGACCGAATGCCTGAAAAACGAGTCATCTGCATAGAAGGAGATAGTGCTTTTGGATTTTCTGGGATGGAAGTGGAGACTATTTGCAGGTAATTGGTTTTTGCTCAAGACCCTCTTCATATATTGCCAGGATCAGCTTAACTAGGCAGCCAAGGACACTGGTCTTAGATGGGGTACTCGTAACAGCACATGAAAACAGGCCAAAAAATATACATGGTTGTGTTAATGCTGTTTTGACTTAATGTGGTATCACCAGTGATGGGTAGATCACATTTCAGGAGGAAGTGGGTTTTTTTAAACTATTTATTTTCCTTTTAAGGAAAAGTGACACTTTTAATACACTTCTAATACCTTACAGAAAGGCACCCATATTTCAGAATTCTTCCAAATGCATCTATTTGTAGGTACAACTTGCCAATCCTGATTATCATCATAAACAACAATGGGATTTACACTGGTTTGGGTGCAGATGCCTGGAAGGAGATGTTAAAGTTTGGAGATCCTGCTACATGGTGAGCATCTTCAAAGTATGTCCTGTTAATTAAGGAAGAAGTGGCCAAAATAGTCATTCTCCTCCCTTTTAATGCTTCGTGATCTGGATTAAAATTTTTCATGAACTTAATTTAATTCTAGTCTAAATTCATGTAAGTAAGAACCAGTTATTAAAGGTAAGCAACCAACCTAATTTACAAAACTGTGCAGCAGAGATGTGTCTCTATTAGTTGTCTCAGGATTCTGCGGCAGTTCAGGCCACACATATCAAGCTAACCTCCAAAAACATGATAATCTCCAAAATTAGCTGTGACTTGTGCTCTGAGATTACACTGGGCTTCTGCTTCTGGAGCCGAGAACTCAAGACAAGAGAACTAGGCTAAGGCTTTGCTCGGGAATGTCTCCAGAAGATGAAGATTAGTATGCTACCTTATAAACATAGTATTAATGGTGTAGGAAACTTAGTTCTTCTAGCTCAGAAGAATTCAGCAGGCCAGGACAATAATCATCTTAGCACTGATTTAAAAGTGTGAAGTAATTAAATTGGTGTCTGGCAGTTCTTCCCTGCCATTCATCAGAGGCTTTCTATTTTGTTACAGTGTGCCTCCTGTATGTCTCCTGCCAAATTCACACTATGAGGAAATTATGTCTGCCTTCGGAGGTAAAGGGTACTTTGTTAAAACACCAGAAGAATTGCAGAATGCTCTGAAAACAAGCCTGACTGACAAGCAAATACCTTCTCTTATAAATGTAATGATTGATCCACAGTCCGACAGAAAGAAGCAGGTATGTATTTATTCTCCTTTCTTTCTCTGCAAACTTCATGTAGGCAAGCCCCTGAAATCTTCAGGCAGTATCACTTAAACCACAAAAAAAGCGTTGTGTCCTTAATTACTGTTTCTGTAATTTATGGTTCTTTCTTTTCATACCTGACAACATGAGACCAAAAAGTCTTTACTTGCTGTGGATTCCATTGGGTAGTCAATACATATTTCTGTCCTGTTCCTCTTACTGTTTGTCCATTCTGATACAGTTTTTATTCTGTTCTGGTTTTGGTCTTTTCTTCCAGGAGTTTCCCTGGCTGACTCGTTCTAACCTGTAGTAGAAGATGATGGTGGTGCAAGGCAGCGTGTTAAGGAAAGCTAAATCAGTTTCCAGAAGCGGAACTGGTACAACTCCATTTTACATAAACACTGGAATAAAATGGGATTCTGGAACTGCTATTAGAGGACACTTTAAATGATGAAAAGAAGTAATTATGAAATGAAAGACACAAAAGAATCTATACCAGGCTTTCTACCAGATTGTACAGAACACTGATGATACAATCTTACACTACTCAGTTTAGAACTAAACAGGTTACTTTGTGTCGTCTTAATTGCACAGGAAGTTCTTTGTTGTTACACATGTAAAAGTGAAAAGTCTGGCGCTGACATGGGTTTCGATTGTTTTATTGTCTATTTTTCCATTGACTTTAAGTGCCAGTTAAAGGCACTTGTGCAGTATCTGCTGCCAGGCCTACAGTTGTGTTTGTTGCAAAAAGCTTGGCTTATTAGTGCTTGGACTTCAGTCTGGGTCTGGCACGAGGCTATGGGTTACTCTTAGGCAGAGGACTATCTCTGCATGCTTTTGCAGAAAGAGAGCATCAGACAGCGAGAGTATCAGAGTCTGACTTGGAGCTACCACTGCTTGTTCTGGCTGTGGGAAGAGCCACGCAGCATTAACTACTTGATTCAAAACAAGGCAATATCCTTAGGAGAGCTGCTAACAAGTGCAGAAAGATAAAATCAGCAGAATGAGTACAACTCATGGACAAGTGTACAGCTGCTGAGACAGCAGAGTTGCTGTGTTTCCTGGAGTGCTCTGCAGGGAATGTAAAACATTCCATCTTGTCACCAATTTTGTTTCATTCTTTTTAACTCTCAGAAGTTGATTTTAATGTTGCAGTGATTAAACACAATCCATTATGATGATGTGAAGTATCTGTAAGAGTTAATGCTAGAACTGACCACACGGGAGATCATGTGCATTGGATACACAAATGCAGAAATTCTTGGTTTATATTTGAAAATTAATAAAAAGTGATTTTCATATGTTTTTATCTTTAATGAGAGTATTTAAATTATATCAGTGTTTTGTGTCAGCTTTTGGAAATCAGCTTCTATTGGATGTTTAGGAAAGTTGTTGAATAACTGCAGTAACATGCACAATACCTTGTAAGTCAAGATGCCTAGAAAATGGAAGGCAAAGAATTTGAAACTTGCAAGGTGATGAGGGGAGGTGATAACATAATGAAATCCAAAAAGAAAAGAATAAACACTGCAGTGCTGGGTAGATGGAACTATACAAAAGAAAACCATTTTGGGGATGAAAGACAAAGTGTCTCTGAATTGGCCTAGTTTTATTAAAAGGAGCAAAATGTTACAGATGCCCTAAGTCTGGAAAACAATGTATGTGGCTCCTGCCACTGGAAATTTTTCTTCAAGGCAAGAGCATGGAATTGAAAGTATTAAACAGACTCAAGAGCTCAAACTCAAGAGGAAGAAAATGATGAGGCCTCAGCTGAGGGAAGCTGCTGTGGAAGAGGTACAGAGTGTAAATACACTTACCTGGGATCAACAAATGGTTACAGGAAAATCATTACAGAGATGTCCAAAACCCAGCAGGTAATTTGCCTGTGGGAGTACAGGTGAAACTGTCAGCAGCAGCAACACAGTGGCCAGGAATAAAGAATGAGCAGTAAGGTTTGTTACTGTCTCAACACCTCACAAGATAAAAGTGTTGGGTGTTCTCTGACTGGTGGTGTGCTCAGCTTGCTGACAGGTTTAGTTTGTAATTACTAACTTTTTAATAGTTTTCTCATTTATTTTGCAATGAACTCTGTAGACTGCTTGCCCTATGAACATTTGGGTATATGTTGTGTATGCCTGACTTTGATTATTATGCCATATAGCATATATCCACTTTGAGGAGGAGTGAGATGTATACTTGGTCTGACTAGATTTGTTTTTAAGTATGCGTACAAAATCCCAAGTGCACTAAAACAAGTAGCAATACATCTTCAGGCCTGCTACTCAGTACCCAAGAAACTAGCACATACTGGCTATAAACTATAGTAAAAGTCCTATTAAAAAATGTAAATGACACTTCATTCCTGATGTAGTTCGTATATATTGGAATCAAAATCCCCATTGCAGTTCTTTTTATGCTATTTAAAGAGCTTGATGGCTGTGCTTAGTAGAGAAAAGAGCAGTGTTCCGAGGTGGTCTATTTAGTGGTGTTCTGAGGTCAGCCCAGGTAGCAGAGCTTATTCTCTTTATGACATACAGGCAATGTAAATTCTGCCTATTTATTCACTTAAAACTGAATATTGTAATGAGTAAGAAACAGCTATTTTGGAGGAGCCATTTGCTGTTTCTTTGGATGATTTAATTTGAAACCACATGGACAAGGTTTAAAAAGGCCCTCAGCAAAGCAGGCCCTTCCAGCTAATTATGTCACACTAATACAAATGAGAATTAGTTCAGTGTCTGTTCTTTCCAGGAGTCTTTAGGCTGACCGAAATAGTGCAGAAATAAGAGAATTAATAGAATGACAGTTTGCTTGCTTGAGTCAGTATTCTTAGAAATCTTTTGTTTTCATCAATCTTTTCAAGGGGATGATAGAGATACAGAAGCACACTACTGAAAATATTGTATAGAATGGTTTAAGTCAGAGATCTTTTACTTTTTGGCAGCTATAGGACATCTGAGCGATCCAACTAGCAATTAGTGGTGTAATACCCTGTGTCAAATTCTAAACGAGATGTGGAAAAGAGATGCTTTTGAAGACAGGATTTGAATTGCTGGGTTTTGGAGGTGAAGAAATGGATTAGCAGCCCAGCTAGGTCATGTAAATGACTACAGACACATGAATGTCAGCATTGTAGGATATCTTTGCACATAGCTGGTGGGAGATTTCCTCTAGGACTTGATAATGCTACCACATGAGGATGATAGTGAAAGACCGTATAAGCCTTTTTACACCTCAAGTCAACACAGCAACGTGTTTTGTGGCTTTTGTTTTCAGAAAGCAATCACTATTCCTAGGCATGAATTTTGGACAATGACTGCCTGTAGCTGTTGCAGCATGAAACTTCAAAACAACCAGATAGGGTGGAGAGGCCCTTCTGCTCTCCTTATGGTGGCTACAGTGGCTTTGCCTACTTCTGCACCACCTTGGGGCTGCAGTGATGACAACACATCCTCAGGCACTCATCCAAGCTTGAGCTCCACAGTGTCTGGATCCGAGCCTCTCTCTAGTGAAATCAGCACATAAAAAGTATTTAGCAAAAAAGAAGTTGGCACTTTCTGGAAGTCTTTGAAGAACTTGTCATCTGTCTCCTTGGCACTGTCATTAAGACACTGTGCACGTGTCATTTTATAGACCTTCGCATTGGAGACACTGGTGTCACTACTGGTGGACTTGAAGGTATACCTGAAGCTCCAGTCAAAGCAGTGCATCTGTCTTGCAGCAAGGAGGCACAGCTGCTGGCATTTAGATGTGTAGAACTTCATTAGCCAGGCCATAAAACTTCTGCTTGCTCTGCAAACAGGGATATCTTTCAAGTGCTCAGAAAATATGTTAGGAGAAATTAATCTTTCAGCCCGGCTAGTGGTTTTAAGCTACCACAGGCAAGGAGCTAATGCTGGGCCTCATTCTGTGTAGCTGAAATCAATGAGACCTTTACACTAAAACTCAGCAGTGAGAGCTGTTTTTTTCTCCCAAGTTTTCATCCCTGTGTGCCAGATTGCTGCTTGGTAAGGATGTCTTAAATACAAAGGATTGAAGCTTCATAAGTAGGAAATGCTAATGCAGTCTTAATTACAGCTCCCTGATTCTACAAAGGAAGCTGGGAAAATGCATTTGTCCGGTTAGATTAGGTTCAGCCGTTAGTCTGTGTCTGGGAGATGACAGCCCTGGCATCCCAGAATGACGGGGCAGTGTGCAGTGACACAGTAAGACCCAGCACCCCTGGAGATCAGCGTGAAATTTGCCATCAGCTCACACTACTATGGCAGCTTTAAAACACACATGAGGGCTGCCCGCAACTATGGTGTTGGAGAAGTCTTACTGAGTTCTGCTTGCTGTAACATCGTGGTCAGCTCTTGCAGCCGTCCATTTGCTGAAATTACAAAAACGAGCAAGCAAATTTGGCAGCACACTGTTACTTCTTCTTGTTCTACTGTGCCTTATTTCTTTACTCACCCCCAGCTTCATAATGTTGATCTTTTGTTGGGCCTTTGGGTAAGTGCATGAATGTTGTCTTCTGCTACTGCTCCCCAGTTGGGCTCAGCAGCTCTTGCTCCTGGTTTTGCATTCTGCAAGGCACAGGATCCATAAATGTTTAGTTCTCAGAGGTAGAAAACCAACTGCAGGAAAATGAGGCATCCTTCTATGTTGAAAACAAAGTATCTGAAGCTTTTTCAAGGCGTACCTATACACATGCTTCATTTCAGGAGCAGCTTCATTGATTTCTCTTGCATGCCTGAGGTTACTCTCGTGATTAAGTCTTTTCCTGAATCTCTGGTTCTCTGTCCAGCTCATATGATAAGGATCTTTTACAGAAAGCCACAGAACCCCTCCGAGGAGGCATTCTCTTAGGTATGTATGCATTAGTGTTTGGATCCACGTTTGCCTGCATCTTTAACGGGCTGTAATGCACTATGAAAACTGGGAATAGGATGCTGCATTCTCAGCATTCATAAAGCTCTCTGGAATTAAGAGTCCTGAGACTAGTGTGAGCATTGCAACAATAACATTAGTATTTGTCCTCCTGCAAGAACATTAACAGAGAAAAAAGGAGGTTGTGCTTTTTGGTTTTTAATTGATTGGGCTATTTGGCAAGCTAGGTGATAAATCACATAAATTAGGAGACTTGAGAGCCAGCTACTGCCAGATATTCTTCTGTTGTGTGCCTCCAGCAGCACTGCAGTGATACTAGTATGGGCAGTGAGTTCTGCAGGCTTTTACTAATAGAAATAAATTGCAGCACTGAACAATCCAAATGAAAATAAGATAGAGGAATTACTCTGAGGCCTATTTCCATCTCCTCTAAATATGAATATCAAGAACAGGCTGAGTGATAGTTGTGGCTTTTCTGTGATTCACCACCCTAGGGTGTTCAAAGCTATTTATCCACTTATCTACTAGGAAATGTAGATCTCAGATGGCCAGGACTCCCATCGTCAAGGCCATTGTATATGTGGATTTCTATGAGCATCTTCCTTTTCCAGTAGAACATTTTTCTATGACCAATTCTGGGATTTTTTATATTTGTCCAGGATTTCCAAATACCTGGCAATCCTGGATACATCTCTTGACTCTGTGCAGCCTTATGATCGTATGTGATGATTGCATCTCATCCAAAAAGCAGCATGGTGGTCTGCTCCTGCACAGTAGATACAGCACAATGAGAATGTGTTTGGCTTACTCTGTGTGCACCACATACCTGAACACTGTGAGCAGCCATCAAACTTTTTGCTTATTTGATCAACACATTCAGCAAGTCCAGAGAATTCTTGTATAGATTTTTACAGCACGTGCATGCGCTGTAGGGAAGCAGAGGTGTTCTGCATGACTACCATATCATGTATATGGACATATTTCAGCTGTGAAGGGTAGCACTGCCATTATGCAAAATCTTGTACAATCATAGAATCATAGAATAGTTCGGGTTGGAAAGGACCTTAAGATATCTGGTTCCAACCCCCCTGCCATAAGCAGGGACACCTCACACTAAACCATGCCACCCAAGGCTCCGTCCAACCTGGCCTTGAGCACTGCCAGGGATGGAGCCTTCACAGCTTCCTTGGGCAACCCATTCCAGTGCCTCACCACCCTCACAGTAAAGAATTTCTTCCTTATATCCAATCT